>JAOVVI020017386.1:0-10626 GCA_028571085.2 Nepenthes alata | reverse complement strand
TGATAACAAAAGATAAGTATACAAGTTTTAGGAGCCATTGGATTCCTTTTAATCTTTCAATGCCTTCTACGGTGAGGATTTTATATCAACAATATAACCAGCTGTATTTATTAAATAAATCTACCATATTTTAATATATTATTATAATTTTAGCTAATTAAATTGTCAAAATAAAAATTTATTGTTGGGACAATGCTGTTGTTATTCTTATGGATCCGACGCTTTCAACTAAATCATGTAATATTGATGTTCTTGATTGGGTGCACCCCGATTTGTGCCACTCCACCGCAGTGGTGGCTTATTGTTAAGTGCTTCTTGTACGAGTAACTGATTGGAGTTTAAATTGAATGGAATATTGTAACTTAAATCCAATTATTCTGTTTATATATTGTAATAATATTCGTTCTTAAAACGTGATTTTGGCCATATACTCTCTCTTAAATCAGAGGATGTTAACAACTTTAAACACACTCAGTCTAAATTTTGCCTGCAGATTATAACAATAATACAAAGGAATTGTTAACATTTTATATTTTGGGTTTTAGATGAATCTAACCAGTCATAATTAGGAATTAATTTCAAATGATCATTTAAATTTTTTATTATTTATTTATTAACTTTTAATTTTAATATTGGAGGACTTTAACAGCTCCAAACTCGCTCATTTAGTAAATTTTTGTCTGCAGAGATTATAACCATAACCCTCCCTCTGCATTGTATAACACACTGTAAAGCAGTTGAAAGACTACACAAATTTGAATTCATCTTTTAAAAAACGTCAAAAGTCCTCAAAATGAGCTACTTCCACTAACACATGGCCAGAAAAAGAAAATGAATTACAAATTAGTCAAATGCCGATACGAGCGAGAGGAGCTGCTGTCGATACATTTGGCTATTAGAAATAAATAATTGCGAATGAAGTCTTCTTTTGAAATGAAATTAATCATTATGCATCAATCAAAAAATAAAGGGTCAGCAAATAAAGCTAATTCTATTTATTCATCCTACGCATCAAAAACCTGTTAACTTAAACAATTGATTTAGCAGTATTTGTATCGTTTTCAAGAAGGGGCAAGTATCTTAGAAAAACGAGTTTGCACATAATAATCCAACTGGTTATTGGAGTAATATGGCCTTAATTTATTCAATTATTGACATATCATAAAAAATATGCCTAAAATTGTCACCATCATCACTCATACCTTGGAAGGGGATAAACCAGAATCTTTTCATGGATAAGAAGCGACAAAGGGGTTATTTCACAATGGATATTATTTTCACTGGGAGCTCAACAGAGCCCGATGGAAAATATGCGAAGACCAATTCAACAAAACTCGAAAGTAAAAATTCAGCAATTAGGAGGCAGAGATTGATAAAAGGATTTTCAAGAAGGCAGAACAGCAACAGGTCCTGAAAAAGGAAAAAAAGAAGGAAAAAAAAAGCACACCCAAAAGAACAGGTCCTGACTTCGCAAAGCTTTGTCCTTCCTCGCTCAGTAATCATCCTCCTCCTCTCCCTCGACAGCTTCAGCACCAACCTCCTCATAGTCCTTCTCCAAAGCTGCAAGATCCTCACGAGCTTCGGAGAACTCGCCTTCCTCCATGCCCTCGCCAACATACCAGTGAACAAAGGCTCGCTTTGAATACATTAGGTCAAACTTGATATCTATACGGGAGAACACCTCGGCAACACTGGTTGAATTGGAGATCATGCAGACAGCCCTCTGAACCTTGGCAAGGTCACCCCCAGGAACAACAGTGGGTGGCTGGTAGTTGATGCCGCACTTGAATCCAGTCGGGCACCAGTCAACAAATTGAATAGTGCGCTTGGTCTTGATAGTCGCCACAGCAGCATTGACATCCTTGGGCACAACATCTCCGCGGTACATCAAGCAGCAGGCCATGTATTTTCCATGGCGAGGATCACACTTTGCCATCATGGACGCGGGCTCAAAGGCACTGTTGGTGATCTCAGCTACTGAGAGTTGTTCATGGTAAGCCTTCTCAGCTGAGATAACTGGCGCATAAGAAGAAAGCATAAAGTGGATTCTTGGATATGGGACTAGGTTGGTCTGGAATTCGGTCACATCCACGTTCAGGGCACCATCGAATCTCAGTGAGGCAGTCAAGGATGAGATAACCTGAATACACAAACAGAAAACGATCAGGAAATCCAGATATCTCATGGTATAATAAAACAGGAACAGTCGGTGGGTTTACAATTAGGGCGGCACTGCAATGCTGCACGGATGAAATGAATCATAAATCCTCATATGTGATAGATACCTGAGAAACGAGGCGGTTAAGATTTGTGTATGTGGGCCTCTCAATGTCTAGGGAGCGCCTGCAGATATCATATATGGCCTCATTGTCAAGAAGCACGGCCACATCTGTGTGCTCTAAAAGAGAGTGGGTCGAGAGCACACTGTTGTAAGGTTCAACAACAGAGGTTGAAACTTGGGGTGAGGGGTAGACAGTGAAACCAAGCTTTGATTTCTTTCCATAGTCAACAGACAGACGCTCCAAGAGAAGAGAACCAAGGCCAGAACCTGTACCACCACCAACAGCATTGAACACAAGGAAACCTTGCAGACCAGTGCAGTTGTCCGCTAGCTTCCTGATTCTATCCAAGCAGAGATCAACAATCTCCTTTCCAACTGCAAATGAATAGCAAATATTAGATTAAAAAACAAAATAACACCATTTCAACCACCAAATCACCTAGAGACATTTCTAGATAGAGAGAAGGGTAATCACTTGTGTAGTGGCCACGGGCAAAGTTGTTGGCAGCATCCTCTTTGCCGCTGATGAGCTGCTCTGGATGAAAGAGCTGGCGGTAAGTTCCAGTCCTTACTTCATCAATGACAGTAGGCTCAAGATCAACAAAGACTGCACGGGGTACATGCTTTCCAGCTCCAGTTTCACTGAAAAAGGTGTTGAATGCGTCATCACCACCAGCTCCAACAGTTTTGTCGCTAGGCATCTGGCCATCAGACTGCATAAAGAACAAGGTTTTAGTTCTACCAATAGGTTAATGTACCTATTGAAGGCTTTAGCATATGAAACCATAGGTGGTAGATAAATTGCAAGCCATAGAAAATTTAAATCAATCAATTTCTAATCTGACAGTAGCAGCAAATGAAAATGACAAGCAACGAGACACCAGATCTGCAAAGATGCAGCACCACGGCAAAGAGACGATCAAAAAATTTCAAATCAAATTCAGGAACCTATCAAGATGTCATCGGGGTTACCAATTTACAATTAGTTGAGAAGTAATGTCAAGCACTGAAATATTAAGAAACTTAGTAAATTACATAGCCCAGGGAAATTGTATCCTTGCTTTTGTTTAGGAAACAAACGGGACAAAAAAAAGAAATTTCTGATATTTACCAATAGGTTAATGTGATTAGCATATAAGACCAAAAGACCGGTAGAGAAATTAACTTAACATCATATGGAAGATTGTCTTGCTAAATCTACTTCCGATCTGACAGTAGCAGAAAATAAAATTGACCAGAAAAGAGATAACTGCCAGATCTGCAAAGATGCAGCATCTACGACAGTAAAAGAGATACCAGATCTCATTAAGAAGATTAGATCGAGGTACCAATCTGATAGGTAATTTGAAGCACTAAAAATAAAGAATTTTGCAAATACATAATCGAGGGAAACTGCACCCTTGCTTCTCTTTCGGAAGCAAAGCAGAAGATAGAGCAAGATAATATGCCAACAACTTAAAGCCTCAAATAAAAGACACATACACTAAGCAAGCTAGGGCAGATCTAACATCTGAGGGATAAAAAGTTAGCTACAGACAGATAAATCAGCAGGGATACAAATCTAGGAGAACCTAAATCCAGAAAATGCCTTTTAAGAACTCGTGAGACAAGATCTATGACATATTGTGCCGACTTCAACAGATCTGGAGAATTTCACGACACGACAAAAAACGATGCTGTCATAACTGTTGGACCCGGGATCCGGTTCATAATAGCATGCTTCAAATTCATCAGAAAACACAAATCGAATCAAGTATTAATTAAACAGATCTGGTCAATGTCGCACGCAAAAGTCCCACAAATTGTCGATCTGCGTTTATATATGTTGAATTCACAATTTAAAATCTTAGAAAATAAACAGGATGCAAGATCAAAAAGCAGATTCATCAAACAAAATGCAAGGACATTACAGAAATTCATTAGATCTGAAGAGAAAGAGAACGACAGGAGAGAAATGGATACCTGGATGCCATGCTCGAGGCAGTAAAGCTCCCAGCAGGCATTGCCGACTTGGATACCGGCCTGACCAATGTGGATCGAAATGCACTCCCTCATTTTCGCAGAGGAGAAGAAACAATTTCTCTAACGCAAAAGAATTTGAACAATCGGAGAACAAGAGAACAGGGCGTGTATCAAGACGCCTTCTGATCTCCGATCAAATGAGGATGCCCTTGTTTCGGTGCTCGTCTCTTGTCTTTATAGCAAGAACCAAAGGGCGCTGTGAGGTTTTCATTTAACTATGGTTAGTGGGTTCAGGGGAAACGGACAGTTGACAGCGAAAAATATGCTGATATACAACGGCCACTAAATAACCATAGTTAGATTTCCTTATATTTTATGTTTATATTTATCATAATCATTTATTTCCCTCCGGCCGAACGCCGTCGGTGTGATTGGTCCGCCGATACAAACAGGAATGCACGATTTCTTACAATTCAAGTATCTTTTAAATTTTCAAATTTTGAATTTTTGACGTGACAATTTTACCCTCAATTTGAACGACGGAAGTACCTGTTATAGCAACACTGCTTAATTTTCGAAAAAATAAAAACACTGCTCAAATTTTTAACTGACTTTCAATTTTGTTAAGCGTTTATTTTTAAAATATTAACAATTTTAAAACATTTCTGCACCTTTTTTTTACTTAAAAAAGACCACGACGCATTTGACATTTTTTTCTTGAAGAGCATGTAGCTTGATATATAGCAAGAAAATTCTTAGAATTTTTTATTATTTAAAGAAGCTTTTTTTATGTTCCTCATGAGAATTTTATTAAGATAAAAAATTAAATAATCAGAATCATAATACTAGCTGAATAAATTTTAATATTATAATTTTAATCGTCTAAATTATTTAAAAGTTTCACGTATATTTATTTACAATGTCCTAAAATCATTTAGTTTTATCGATAAATATATATTTTTCTAATGCTAAGCAGCGCTTGGGTTCCGAACGCGAGGAGAAAGAGAGGACCGTAGCGGAGGATCCGGGGGGCGTCCTTCTCCCCTGTGAAAAAATACCGTCATTCTCCTCATCTGAACCGTCGGATATAAAATCCGACGGCCCACACGTTTTGAATAGATAATATAACGTGGGCCGCTTAATTTTAAATTTAATCATCCAAACCACGTGACCATCAAATTTTACATCCGACGGCTCAGATTAAAAGAAGGACGATCCTTCTCCACAGGGAAAAGGACGCCCCCTCAAGCATTAGTTTTAGATTTATAAAAATTGATATAGAGCGCCACCAAGTATAAACTACTGCCCTAACTTCTACTTAGATGCTTAGCACCCTATAACCTCATGCGAAGCACTCGAAGGGCATGTATTTTTAAATAATTCATTAAAAAGAAAGATCGTACTACATATTTTCTAAAGAACAATGCCGAGAAAATAATTAAAATTTTCTACAATTTATCGTGAATTATTTGACAAATTTTAAATCAAATCCATGTCCATGACACTCTAAAATAAAAGTAAAGGGAACGTTAAAACCATCATGAATTGCACAAAATTTATTTTCATAATTTAAACTTGTTTCATCATGCCCTATATGAAGAGGCCAAACCCCAAAATTCCACTTAGTTTATCGCAATAAAAATCAAAATTTACTGACAGCAATGCATGCAATGGAGAATTTTGACGGTTGAATTGCATAACGGGGGTTGTGCCTTACCTCCGAGTCACAGCCTATTTGCCTCGGATTCAAAGTATTAGGATATAAATCTAACAGCCTATATGTTTTCTATTTTTTCCAGAAAAAGAAAATTCCATTAAAACTTTTTAAAATAAAAAAAATGGACCGTTAGATTTATATATCTAACAGTCTCAGACCCAGGACGATGGGTATGCACCTCGATGCATCATTTGCTGAAGCTAAATGGGGTTATTTAAAATCACGCTGATCACGGCCTCCTTGCTGGTTTGCTTCATCCTCTCCCTAAGCGGGCATGGCGGTAGATATCTCAAGTGACAGGCTGTGCTCTAGACCATGCGCGATGATCGTCTTCAATTTCATTTAAGAGATGATTTCTATGTTCTTGTAAATATATTACTGCAGACCACACCCCGCGTATAAGTAAAATGCTGACAAAGACCACACTTCCTAGGGTGCAAACCACCTGAATAACAGAGAAAAAACCCCATCAAATTGAAGATTTTATTTTGATGGCATATATTATGAGGAATTTTAGAAAGATAGACATGCAAATATAACTCAAATAAAATTAAAAGGCCCTCCACACACATTTCTGAAAGCATATACTACTCACAGAACATACCCGAACACAAAGATGATGTGTATTTCACTCAGTTTAGTCCATTAGTTCGCATCCTTTAATAGCACTTTAGGATGCTACCACAACTGTTAGTATGACCTGAAGTCAGTTTTTGTGTGATCAATCTACTTAAAGACCTGCAATGAAAGTTTAAGTGCAATTTGATGCGACTTTTAAATGGGGGTTAGTAGTGATAACAAGAGAATCGGGCCCATCACCAATCTCCTTCATAAGGGTGCAGAAGCAATGACCTTTCGGTACAGATCTGTCATATTTTTGAGCCTATCAGTTTTGTCACATATATCACATTTTGCACAAGGATTTGTGTGATTGGAAAATCACAATTCGCGGTTGCTCCTCTTTTAATCCTAATTTCAAAAATAATAAAACATCTTCTTACCCATGGTTTTTTTCTTCGAAATTTTTCCATATAAATCTGATATTTTATAATGTAATTGTTTATTATTTTATTATTACTAATCTCACAAATCCCTAACACGGATCTTTTACTGAACTTTAGGCTATGCTACCTCAAAACCTTTTTACCAAGCTTCACTATTGGCGATTATCACCAAAGATTGACCAACTATACTGTTTAGATTGAGCACCAATTTTGCTGCAGAATGTAAATTGCAGTATTTCCAACAAAGCAGAATGAGAAGGCCTAAATGATACAAAAATATTAAGGAGATCTTGTTGCATATTTGTCTTTTGCCTAGGAATTTCAAAAACAAAATCATTGTTTATTTATCACAATAGCTTCTAACCACTAAATAGGCAATCACAAAACAATGGTTTTTAGTTTTGCCGGGAGTTGGGAGCCATAAGCAATTGTATTGCAAAGGGGAGTTCCAAATTCTGCAGCATTCAAATCTAGGCCTCAATTCTAAACCATGGCAGTAAACACCAGCTTCAGGAAAATTTGGAGGAAGCATTACCAAGAGAAAGGCCCTGTTCAAGAAGAAAGTTTGTCCTACCATGACAAATAAAGAGTGCCATTATATCCTTCCAATAAAGTGGCTTTCATATCTACCCAATGGCTAGATTTAGAAGTTGAGCAGATGATTGGTGTATATTATATCGAGTAATTTAAACAGGTATTCAAACTTTATTATTCATTTACCTAACTTTTCCTCCTAACCGTTTGATAAATATAAAAACCTCTCCATTGGGAGGGTCATCATAGGTCTTCAAAATAAGAAGCATGGAAAAGGTTTATTAAAATGTATGGAAGTCACCAAAATTTTCATGCAAACAGTCATGGTAAAACTTGAGTTATGATTCAATTTGCATAGCAATCATATAAAGCAGGTTTATGAGTGGAAGGCATGGAATTTTTGGAAACCTACTTATTTAAAATTCAAATAAGCAGGTAGATGCAGTTCTCTATTAGCACCCAAGTTTGACGTCAAATCGGGGCAAAAGATTATGAAATTAAGGTAGAAGATTGGAAGGAAAATAGATAAGAGAAAAGGGTGGCTAAGGAATACAGGATCCTGAGATTTGGAGAGAGAAGCAGGTTACTTGGCTCAGTTTCTCATATGTATGCAGTCTATGATTTACATAAGGTTCTGCTATGGGTTTCTTATATTCCATCGTTCAATACCTCTCATGAGCAATATTGAAGCCAGCATATTGTTCTTCTCCATGGTTAGGATCATTAACTATTTTGATTGGCGTGAATCCCCTCTCCCACACAGCAATTAGTACATGTTCAGTATCAATTAGTTCACTTGCCCATTTTCAATCATAACAGCCGTCCTCCTATATGAGATAAGCAACGTAAATTTTTTTCCCTTTCCCCTGAATCCCCTTTATGTTCCTCTTGAAATTACAGGGATGTTAAATCCCATTTTATTACCTCTAGGTCTACACTCCTTTATTCCAAATAGCCTCAATACAGTCCACTCTCTCATTTGTGTCACGGCAAAAAAGACTGCATTTCATGTTCCCAAAATATCTAGGCAACTCTTTTCTCATCTTATTTTATAGATGCTACTTACCGTGCAAGTGAACACATCCTAATTAAATTCTTCAAAGTTACATCATTGATCCTAGTTCTCATTTCAGGTACTTTATACTAAAAAGAAATTCAGCCGACTTCCAGCGCAGACCATTATCACTCTATATAGCATAGTCAGTATTACGTTGTGATACATAACATGGATCAAGATAACTCTTTGAATGGAGTTGGGCTGAATCTTTGAACCTTTAAATCTAGATCTTATACGCTACAACACTTAACAATATATGAAAGGATATAGGCTCACTTTCCAAAATATTATCTGACCTTCAAATAAGAAATATTTCATAGGAATCAAAAGATATTAAGAGGATGAGGGTGAAAAGAGAGAGTGATTCGGGAATTTGAAGGCTTTGCTTCAAACTTTTTGGAATCTGCGAGTATTTAGATGACTAATACTCTATACTTACTTTTTTCATCTTTTCTTTACCTCCCTGTTCAAGAGAAATATGCGTATTTATAACATTATTGTTAATCAGCATACCATTCCTGAAAGGATATAATTGTACATTAACTAACGAGTTACGCTGATTAGAAACTGAATGGACCAACCGTCACATAAACTTTGAGTTAAATTCTTGTCCAATGGGCACATTAATTGTTTACCTGACCTGATTGTTCATCCATCAATTCATATAATAGTTTGTCAGAATTACTAGATTTATTAATCAATCGACTATTTGATATGAGATCTTTTATATTAACGGCAATCTGGCCATTCGGCTATTAGATAATTTGGTTGTTCGTTTGTATTCATTTCTGATGAGAGTCCAACAACTCGACTAATACATCTCTCTTCATTGTTTTTTGTTTGCAGGCCACATATTCAATAGGTTGGGTTGGTTTTGATCTTGAACAATAACTTACACAGCCCCTAAGCTCGGAGGTCGAATTCAATTTTCGATTGAAATATAAATTTGAGTGGTTTGGTTTAAACGTCATTCAAATGCTCCTTCTCGATGAAATCTTAACCAATGCACATTAATTACTAATTGATTTTGTCAATCAAAATTTGATTATCTACTTTATTAATCAAGATTCTTTAACCATTTTACCGCTTTTCTTAGCCGCAAAATGCTCCAGTTTGTAGCTCTTTTTTGGCTATAAAAAAAACTGCTTTTATTCAATCTTTACTACAATCCCAAGTCTTAACATCTGGTAGAGTTTTGTTCGTTCTTTAACCCAATCTCAAGTCTAATCATCTGATAGAGTCACTTACACTCAGTAAATATGAAGAGAGAGCTCTCCTGGATACTTTCGCAGTCTTTCGGGAGGCGTTTATAAAGTCTATATTAATTACCCTCTCCTACATGAGAAACCACCTTGGTTTCCTTCTATATGCAACATCCTGAACTACAGCAATTTTCCTTTTGGGTGGCTACTCCTGATGTCCTTCACCATCCGCTGTGAAGCCTCCGGATTCTTGCCAATTTGTTGAGGGGATTACCCAGTTCAATGTCTCTCGGATCTCGTGCGGTGACATCTTTGTTGGCTTAATATTAATCAGCATGGCTGATAGACTAGATGTTAAATTTAATAGGGGGTAGTGATCCTTCTAGACACCTTTGTTGCTCTACTTTTGGTTATCAGAGGGCATTACTCTGAGATTTTTGGCATTTGCAAGTGTTTAGAGGGCTAATACTCTATACTTGCTTTTCTGCTCTTTTTTCCTCCCTTCCTATTCAAGTAAAATAGACATAATTATAACATTATTGTCAATCAGTATACCCTTCGTAAAGGGGTATGATTTTATGTTAATTGAAAAGTTACATTGATTGGAAACTAAATGGTTCAACCGTTACATAAGCTCTGAGTTCAATACCTATCCGTTGGGCGTATTAACTATTTACTTTATCCGGCCGTTCATCAACTAGTTCTAAAATCATTCGTCATGACTAGCAATTTGGATATATTAACCAACCGGTCATTCGATACATCGATCTTTTATATTACCAGTAGTCCGACTATTCAACTATTCAGTGATTTGGCCATTTGTTTAGATTCCTTTCTAATGAAGGTCCAACAACTCTGCTGATCCATCT
>JAOVVI020017385.1:0-10626 GCA_028571085.2 Nepenthes alata | reverse complement strand
TTTGTTCTAAACATGTCTCTCTCAAATTTATTTCATTATAGGGTGAATCCCATTGAGCTTACCGAACTCTAAAAGCAATTAGAAGAAACTCCTCCATAGAGGATTTGTTCGAGAGAGCATGAATTCATGCGCAGTTTTCTTGACACCTAAGAAAGATGGACCGTAAAAAATGTGTATGGATAATAGAGTCATCAATAAAACCATAGTAAAATACCGTTTTCCCATCCCTTGACTTGATGATATGTTAGATATGATGGTTGGTGCCAGGTTCTTCTCTAATATCATTTTAAAGAGTGGTTACCATCAGATTAGGGTTTTTCTAGTAAATGTGCGGAAGACAGCTTTCAAGATGAACAATTTTTATGAATGATTTGTCATGCCTTTTAGATTGTCCAACATCCTCCCAATACCTTCATGAGGGTCATGACCCAAGCCTTATGGCCTTCCATCGGACGATTTCTAGTAGTGTAATACCTAGATTCTCTATTTGATTTATTTTGAATATATTTATTATTTTGGGTTAATTGAATACATCGTATTAATGGTATTTTATGAAATTTTTGAAAGAATTCGAATCTACAATGTGTTGCCTAAAGCGCACCCGAAGGGCGCCTGAGGCATGAAAACCAGTGGGCTTAGGTTCGAGACTCGCTTCATTTTCAGTATATAAGGCGCAGCGGTGAGGGTTTCGGCCATTTCATGCGTGGTAGAGCAAGGGAAGGGGAGAGAGAGAGGAGAGGTAAGAGGGAGAAGAGATCGGGTTGATCAGAGCATCCTTTTGTCAAATCTGCTTAGTATAAGGTCGAGGCAAATATTTATAAGCCCTATCCTTTGTCTGATTTTGTGTCCGATAACGTTTGCTTCTGATTTGGAGGTTTAGAATTCGTGCATGCAGGTTTTTACTTAACTCGTTCGTTTCCCTTCGTACCATGCATGAGTTTTACCGATTGTTGGGGTCTTTTTATCGGATTTATGAATATTTGAGGGTTTTGTTATTTTCTAGAAAAATATATAAATATCTGATATTGTATATTTTTATATTAATATATCTGTATGGAAATGAACATAACACTTGCATGGGCCATGTATTTTCATATGCATGGTACCTGGGGATTGTGGTCACTCCCTCTATTATCTATTATCTGTTATTTGGTCAACTCTCAATTGGAAAATATTTGTTATTTGAAATCCCTTTTTCCACCAGCAAGAAAATGCTATTTGTAGTTGGCTCACCCCATCTGTTTGGTATTTAAACGGAGATTTAATATATTCAGATGTCCAAATATATCTGATAAATTTGAGAATTGCACCCAAAGTCGTATGAGGCAAAACATAGTGAGCAAGTTCCATATCTATAGGAGATAGAGTATATAGATGACCATGCCCGTAGGTTTATATAATTGTCTATCTCTCTTAAGGTTGCCGGAAGTATGTGTAATCCTTCCTCAAGTTAGTCATTAAAACTTTCGATACTCTAATTTCATACATGCTTTGTATTTCTACAAGGATTTAAATTTGGACTTTGATTTGAAATTCGCTAATTTGCCTATGATGGGATTTGGTATGTCTCGTATAAATGATATATGATTTTGTTCCGGAATCTATTTGATTCTGTTTATATGATTTTATTCCGAACTTTGATTCTGATTATCTGATTTTAATCCAAATTCTGTTATATGTTTATCTGATTCTGATACGATTTTGATTATTTGATTTTGTTCCATGTTATTAGTAAAGCGCTAGGAGGAATGTTTTTATACGGTGCTAACGATTTAATAACTATCTTTGTAACTCCAGAATGTTTCAGTTTATGCTCCTAACTATTATCTGGATATACCAAGAAGGATATACGGTCTAATGGGGCTACTACGAAATATTGACTCATGGGTGGGGCAAGCTCTTCTATTTTGGTGAATGCTTTCTCTTGGCTATATGGTTCGTCTGGAAAAGTTCTATTGCAATTTCACGAGGCAATCAATACGAAACTACCATTAGCTTTCTGATATTAGATTTTGATTCGGATTTGATGATTTAACTTCTGATATCAGCACTTCGAATTTATGTCTATATCTGTTTTTTGATATTGGATTTGTATCTGTTATTTACTTTTTGACAATGGATTTGTACCTGCTATTCATTTTTGATATCTGTTGATGGACCCCCCTCTTATTTATCAGACATATTGGTTTGTTATGTATATATGATACTTACTGAACTTTAGACTAATGTTTTCTATTTTATCTCTTCAAACTAAAGGGCCTAAATATCTTACAAGAATAGGACGAGATCTAATGTAGTGTCATTCATTTTGGTGAGTATTGTATCCGATTTGATATAGATGATGTCGGTTGTATTTTGGTTCTTTTGGATTGGATTTGTTTTGGGCTGCATTTTGATTATTTGGTCTGACCAAATATAGGCCTTTGGATATGTATAAACAATTGGATCAGTATATTTGATGGATATGTATATGTTTGTAGTTTTATCCCTCCCTTAATGGTATTTTGAAGTAGGTCGTATGTATATTGTTTAGATGATTGTCTGATGAGGTCATGTGATGGATTTTGGGTCTGATTGTTATTATTATTTGGATGTCAAAATTTTATGATTGGTTTGTTTAGGTCATATCCGGTTTGGGATTTATTTGTATGTTATTTGGGATTTAATTACTTATTATTTAGACCTGCTTTGGTCCAGATTTATGACAAGTGGCCTATTTTTTATGGCATTCTTATTTATAGTAAGACCAATGAACAATACTTAGGCCATCTCACGCATGCATGTATAACCCTTATCAGAGGGAGTCTATATGTCAATCTTTAGAAATGTTCCTTCTTTTCAAATAAAGTTACTTTTCTTGGTTTCATTGTTTCCTCCAACAACGTTTCTACTAACACTTAAGATGTAGGTCAGCATAGATTGGATGGAATCCAAATCCACCCATGATGTTCGGAGCTTTTATGATTTAGTTAATTTTTAGCGTTAGTTCATTGAGGGATTAAGCACGATCATAGCTCCTCTCACTAAACGAACGAAAAAAGGTGAATTTCATTAGAATCCAAATATTGCTAAACTCTTAAGGAGTGTCAAAAAGAGAATGACAATAGCACTAGTTATGCATCTCTCTGATTTTTAAGATGTGGTTAACGTAGAGCGTGATGCATTAGGTATAGGTATAGGTAGAATTATTAGCCAAGAGTGCCATCCTATTGCCTATTTTAATGAAATAATGAAAGATGTTAAGCAACAATATTCTACTTATGATAAGTTGTAAGTAGTTGTATAGGTTTTACACCACTGGTACCATTACTTGTTAGCTCGTGAGTTTGTCATTTATTCTGATTATGAGGTTATTCATTTTCTTAACTCCCTAAAAAAATTAAATAATCGGTATAGTCATTTGATTGAATATTTATAAGCCTATTCTTTTATCTTAAAACATACAAAATGAGTTGAGAACCAAGCAGCAAAAGCCTTGAGTAGTCTAGTATCATTATTATCTATCATTCAAGTTAAGGTTGTTGGATTGGAAAGACTCAAGGAAGATACGAGTTTTATCCTAATTTTAGCAAGATCTTTCTAACTTTACAGAGTAGATAGCCAAACACTACTGATGGATATTCGTTTCGAGCATTGCATCCCTAGGATATCGGTTCGAGATTTAATGGTTTGGGAAGTTCATGCAAGCGACCTATCTAGCCATTTTGGATGTGATAAGACAATAGAGAAGGCTGAGTAATAGTTTTGTCAACCTATTTTCAAGAAAGAAGTTGCTATGATAGTTAATACTTGCCAAACATGCCAACTAGCAAAGTATAAGAATAAATCACTGGCCTTTACACCCCTTTGCCTATACTCTGTTGTTCTTGCAAGACGCATGGCATAATTATATTTTTGTTATTGAGGATAGCTATTCTAAAATAGCCCACTTCATCCTTTATAGTAAAATTTCTGATACTTTTCCGAGACACTATTTTAAGGAAATTGTTCAAGTTGCATAGTCTTTTTAAGACTATTGTATCTAATTAGGATGTTCATTTCACCAGTTATTTTTCGAGGACCTTGTGGCATATAGTTGACACCAAACTAAAATTTTTCACCGCGTACTACTTGCAAACAAATGATCAAATTGATGTTGTTAGTCTAGGAAATTTATTAAGATATTTAGTTCAAAAAATCCTTAAGAATTGAGACTTGATTCTTCCTACGGCCTAATTTGTGCATAATAGCTCTATCAAAAGGTTTATAGACATGAGTCCATTTGAGGTTGTGTATGGCTACAAAATCTTTAGACCTTATGCCGATATTTCTGCATACTAGTGTGTTATGTCGATCAAAACTTTTGCATAACACATTCAATCTTCATGACTTGCATATCAAGATTAATAAACAATTGAAATCAAGTAATGAATTATATAAACTTTGAGTTGACGTGCATAAAAGACTGGTCAAATTTAATGTTGAAAATTATATCATAGTTTGTGTTAGACTAGAGCAGTGCCCACCTAGGCCTGTTTTTTAATTGCGGGCCCGTAGTACTAATTTATTTAAAATTTTAAAATGGGTTGGACTAAATGCATATATTATTAATATTCCACCTCATTTTGATTTTCAGGATACTTTCAATTTCGAGGATTTAATTGATTATAAAGTAGTTTTAATCAACATAGTTCCTTTAGATGAATCGAATATCAAAACTTTACCCACTCTGACACAATTATCAACTACCAGCACATAAAGATAAAATTGAGGTGATTTTAGATGAACTAATTATGTTCATCAAGGATGGAGAGGTTAATTCACTTCTTATTCGTTAGGTTAGCCCATCAAATTCAGATTCTGTTTGGATTTCTGAAGAAGCATTACAATAACTAGATCACGACATTTTGGAGTTCTACCAAAGTCTACATCATCGCCACAACCAAGTTCCTCTTGAGAGGAGTTGATAGAACTACCAGATTTCAGCAACCACTTACATATGTCTACAAGTGCCAGTAGAGGACTGCACAACCATTTAACTTGTGGTTGAGAGGGTTAATATAGACATATCACGATATTTGAGAGATTTGATTTCATATATTAGATATTTGATTTTAGTTGATTTGATTTGATTCAATGTTTTGCAATATTTTGGATCCTAAAATTTTATAATTTTAGTAGTCCCTAAATTTTTTAGAATGTTATATTTTAGGTCCTTAATTAGAAAATTATGCATATTTCCTAATTAGCCCAGGAGTGGATACCTCTATATAAAGGCCTTACTCCTATTGTGAGAAGATTGACGAAATTGAATTGAATGACAAATTATAATTATCCTTCCTTTTTTTTGATAATCTCTGCTTCAGTTTTCTTAGTTTTCTTATCTATTTCTCTCCTTTCCCCTTTCGTTCCTCTTCCCTTCCCCTATTTCCCCTTCGCCGAATCACTTTCTCTACATCTTCCAAATTATTCCCTCATATCTCAAATTTTTATTACTCCACAACTAATTTTCTTCAAATCCATTCATAATAAAAATTATATACCTCTCATTTAAAACTACATTTCCGGAGCTTTGCAATATATCAGAAGTCATGCAATCCAACACTTTTTAGAGAAATTTATTACTAACTCAAGGTTTAAATCAAAATTCCTACACATTCAACAATGCTTTCAACAAGACACCAATTTCACTATGAAAAAGAACAGATTTCCCACTATCAAGCAGAGATGAATATTCATTTAAGAGAGCTATATATAAGTTAATAATGAGTGAGATGCAGATGGCTATCTGACCTAGCTCCATAGTTCACAGAACCAAATTTTCCAGATTGATATGCCAAAGTCAGTTGGGCTAATGCCAGGGCCATGATGCTATTACTCCATCCCACCTCCCATATTAATTACTTTTTATTCAAATTCCCTTTTTCCCTTTTCATATTTCCCATCTTCCCTTATAAAAATAAATCACCACTAAGTAATTATTAAAATTGTGAACATTTATACCACACATTTCTCTTTAATAAGGGAAAACCCACATTTTAAGAGAAATTGTCCAGGGATGGAACACCCACAACCCACCCGATTGTCATCCTTTAACCAAATGTGTAATGGATCTACTAGTCTAATTTAATCCCAGATCTAGATCTAAGATTCAATCAAATTGTGCTTCCTAGTAATAGCTTGCATATAATACATACTATCCCATTGATCCAAAAGAGAGCAGAGTGCACAATTTTTCCATACTACATGATGAGGTTCTCCAGAGAGAGAAACGGGATACAAAAAACATAATCAGCTTACATATCGTAGCCTTCGGATTCAACAATAGTGTGTTCCATGTCAAGCCGGCCAAGAAATGACGGCTTTGATGTAGATGTAGACAGATATTGAGCAAGATTTATGTGTCTCTGGGACAAAATTCAAAAGCAAAACAATGTTTGAAACTCATTCAAACTCACTAATGAAAAGTGTTAGAATTTCATCAAAGACAACACTTACGGTTATTTCTGGCAATGAGTTGAGCTTTTTGACAAAATCCTTCAGTTCAGATACTGTCTGAGTCTGCATTCATTTTTCCAAACTACATCAAACTTTCTACAGAAAAATATCTAAAGCAACAAATTATTACAGATTTTTTTTCTCCGCATTAATTTATCCATACAGTTATAGATCATTCCTTAAGATGCTCAACTACAATTATAGTAAAGCAAAGAAGGAATATTGAGGAAAGCTAAGAAAGTAAGAACATTCCAAGAAACAAGAAAAAAACAAAGTATCAAAATGTGGTACATCACTATACTTTCCACCTGATTTCAGTGAGGAAATTGCATTCCATCACAAGGATGGTGAAATATGGTTAGACATACTTGGGTCAATCAGTAATTATAAAGTCAAATGGGTGCTCAACTGTCAAAAACTTACAGTAGTAGTTATATCTGTGTAGTCTTGTTTCATAGATGTTGCCTTCTGACGTAGAACCTGCAATTATACTACAGATAATAATTAAAGCAGTAGAACAAAAATGATAGCTTGACCAAAATGATCCAAATATTAACAAAGTGGAAGAGAGTGGTATAAATAAGTCAACCTGGACAACAACTTCGAAGTTAAGATCTCGAATCTCCTTAAAGAGCTTATCACTAACAAAAAACCATTAAGAATTATAGTTAATAGTTGATACCTTCATAGAGACATGTTTTACAGGGATATGAATAAATAATCTCAATGGCATGGAAAGATTTCAAGTGATCATGTATGAGTGGAATCAGTTGGATGATATCCTGCGCTTGGCTTGGCTCTACTATCTTTGAGAATGATGCTTAACTGACTGATTAGCTGCATTTGACTTTTCTTATTCATTCAAACTTTTTACTAGTTTCTAAATGTGTACTTTAATTCATTTTGTACACAATTAAACAATAGATAATGGATTGACATGCTGTTTCATGAACAAAAAAAAATAAAATTGTTCTGTGTTTACTGTCTAGGGATAAAGAGTGGTACCATCTCATTGAATTGCTCATTCAATGAACATTCTCAACTAAAAGAAAGGCTAAGCAATAATATTAACTATATGTTTAAAACCAAGAACAGGTGTAGATTGGGAAAACAACATTTAGTTCTACGTCTACAAGGACCCATCCAGCTATGTCAGAGCCATCCAGACATTCACCAAGTCTGTTTTCAATCACTAGTGTATTGAATCCAGCTTTTATAATCCATGACATGTCCAGCAAATTTCTTAACTCAATTGCTTGTCTAGGCTGATGCTGCACTAGTTATATAAGATGTATTCAAAGCTTGTTCTATCCAACAGTATTAAAAACCCATGCTACATTTTCATCAGTCAGACTGATCTTTTCTCCCTTTTTGCTTTTCTTCAGTTCACAGGTCTTGTTGACTATTACCCACATAAAATTCTTACCCTCCAACATTCTAGCAGATGGCATTGCAGACACTGCAGTCAGAAAAATGGGGAATCAAGAGCAGCTTGGTGCAGGCTTCCTGGTTGCCCAGGACAATGGCTTGGGCTATTCCCCTTCCCCGTCGCACCAATCAAAAAGAGAGAGAAGAAGAAAAAGAACCAAAGAATGGTATAGACATTTCTCCAAACAAAGGAAGTCTCCTAACTACATGCCTACACCCCACAACCCCCCTGGGAGGAGGAGGGGACTGAAGATTGTAGGTTGTAGATTTGCCAAGCCCATGCCCTGGCAAGAGAACCAATCACCAAGTTGGATTTCAAACATTAGATCACATATCACAAGTCAGAATCAGGCAAAATAGTTGTCAACATAAGTGAGTAGTTGGCATCTCTTTAGAGACTAACAAACTAATGAGCCTGCAAGGAGTATTTAAATAAAAAGTAAAAAAATACACAAGTCCTCTGTTGAGAAATACATCAATAAACAACACGATCAACACTGAATTCATCAAAAAATACAGACAGATGTAACTAAGTTGTAAAGAAAATATATTTTGCTAACAGAAGTCATGCTCCACCTTGAATTTAGCGGAACCTTAATCTTTTTCCCCTCTTGCTGTACACCCATTATAGATGCATCAAGTTCCACAGCACCATTATTGATATGGAGGAACTGCAATTAACTAATTACATTATCTTACAACAATATCATTCTGACAAATTATACTTGCATCAATCTTTTCATCAGATTTATAGTACCTATATAAAGATATTTTAGCTCAATAACATTTAGATTAAGGTAAACTAGAGCTTAAAGTGCCAAACATTCAAAAGGAAGCTGAAGCTCTAAAACATCACTTTGATATCTGTTCTGGTCTAGCATCTAGAACACCTTTTCCAGACTATACACTAAAGTTAGGCCTAAAAAAGGGTTTCTACCAGAAATTGCTTTTGGCTTTCCAAGGAGTCGAACTGAGTTGGGGGCTTAACTCTACAGTCATTAATTCAGCTTTCCTCAGTGTCTATATAACTGAACAGCTTTTTCAAGAAAATCAAACTGAAAACCCTTG
The DNA here is from genome assembly GCA_028571085.2 of Nepenthes alata. Classification (NCBI taxonomy): domain Eukaryota; kingdom Viridiplantae; phylum Streptophyta; class Magnoliopsida; order Caryophyllales; family Nepenthaceae; genus Nepenthes; species Nepenthes alata. The sequence continues at coordinate 1,653 of JAOVVI020017385.1, read as the reverse complement.
TTGAACATAAATATCCCTAGAATACTACTATATATCACTCTCAAAATGACACAACTTCAATTTATGTAAAAGAGCTCCAAACAGGCCCTACAAGCTCTTAATAAAATATGGCATCATGAGAAGATAAAAATTGAAGGGTCAATAAGCAAGAGCCAAGTAATATCATAGTTGGCATGCATAACTCAAAAGAATAAATAACCTATGAGGAGGAATAGAAGTTGATGAGCAGATTTCAAAGCACTTCAAAATTTTTAGCATATCGTTTGTGCCTAATGGTCACCTGTTCCAATCCACAGTGTTGCTTCATGTTGTTAAGATACTAAAATTGTCATGGATTTAAAGTCTCATTAATGCATTTGCTTACCTCATCCAGCAATCCTTCGTATGTTAGTTGCGTCAGCATAGGAGTAACCATGTCCACCTGTAACCCATAATTTATATATTACAACTGATCCCATCCGAATCATTGTTTTCCAATGTAACCATGTTCTCTGCATAAATTCATAATACTTTTGCACAAAAAAAATGTACTCACCATAGTTAAACAGAAAACCTGCTCTACATCAGATATCCAGAACAAAACATCTTAGTTACAGCTGTAATTGAAGCATAAATTCTGTAGACAAAACTTCATTGTTATGGATACAAGTTTTATATTTCTTTCATACAACTGCGAAGCGTAGCTAATTTCATTATTGATGACTAAACTAAGAAAAGAAGGGACTAAGTAGCGCACTTGAGCCTTGAAAGCAGAACGGACAAAACAAGCGAGTCTTATTCTGACTAAGTGGGAGTTGGGGGAAAGGGCCAGCAAATTTTATGAAGATCAAATCTACAGCATGTAAGTTGTAAAGGCAACCCAGTCTTCTAGATGCAGCGATTCATGGCACCACACATCAACATTCAATTTTGTACTCACTATTTTAATAACAAATGAAATAACACAATAAGTTCAAGAAAGTTACCTCTCTGTCCAGCAGAATCAGTGTTTGGATTTCAGGCATTCCCATCTGAAGTAATATTTAGTGCACATCAACATAATATATAAAATGACAGAGATGCATGAATGTTGATGCAATTTGTAGTATCATGCATGAGGTAGAGGATAATTACATCACAAGTGACTGGCTCTTCAGCCTGCATGCAATTTAGAATGTCTGCAACACGTACTGAGTCCTTGCCTTTGGCTCTCACATTTGGTATGACTCCAAAAGAGAACTAAAGCATACAAAGTGACTAGTGAGTATGCTGTATTAAATAAAAGAAGCAGATATACCTAAAATACACAGAGTCACTTAAAGAATGCAGTTTCTAGAAACATTCATTGACAGTGCTGAGATAACCTTTTTTTTCAAAACACTGCCCCTGATCATAATCAAACCATAAATGAATTTCTGAGGTCTAGTTTCTTATATATTAAGAATGGGAGATCTATATATCTTGAAAAAAATGTTCTGTCTTATAGGGAGGAAAAATAAGATTCACAGATATATGCATAGATGAGTGTGCATATATACATACATATGTATGTATGCATATGTATATGCATATATGTATGTATCTTTATATGTACATGTATATGTATGTATCTTTATATGTACATGTATATGTATGTATCTTTATATGTACATGTATATGTATGTATCTTTATAT
>JAOVVI020017382.1:0-10627 GCA_028571085.2 Nepenthes alata | reverse complement strand
TAGAACTCAGCAATTCAAGAAAATTGCAAAATTATATAAAATTCAGAATTTCCCTTGAATAAAAATAGAATATTGGAACTCAATAATTCGATTTTTTTTTTTTTGCAATTAAATATAATAGTAATAAACAAATCGTTGCTTTTTTTGGTACAAATTTCAGAGAGCTATTGCAGTTCTCTTATTTTGTTCCCCATTGTTATCGTTGTGGAAATTTAATTATAATTTAAACAACTAAAATTATAAAATAAATCTAATATATTTTATTATATTACCATAAATATTATTACTGTTTAAGTTATTTTTATAAAACTATCATCATTTGAAGTATAAAGAAAAGCTAAAAAAAATAGAATGAACATGACTGACTGCAAAAGCTAACAGTTACAACGGTCAAATTAATCGCCATTTTAGCTGCCAATTGAGTTGTTAATCACGCGCCAAAATAGCGGACTTTCAAATATCCGTTTAACGGTTGAGCGAAACGCGGTAACATTAACAGCAGGAAGAACACGTCATCATCGGCCGACCACAATAAGCCTCACAACTTCAACACCACAGCACCAAAATAAAGCAAGAAACAAGTAGGAATTCTACAACAAATCCCACTATTGATATTTTTTAATGTCGTAATAATATTATAATATAATTTTATATCGATCAATACAACTTTATCACCTCAAAATTTTTAAATTTTTTTCTTCATCTGACATATCCAATACCGATACATATTATCTGATATATCCAATACCGATATGGCTATGAATTGATATTGATAATTTTATCCATGTAACAAAGACTTCTTAAATAACTATTCCTTGAAGGTAAGAGCCTCCCCTTCTAGGAATATAATCAAAAAAATGGTTACCCAATACGACCCTTTATGCACCGGGCCTCCCCTTTTAAGAGACGTTGGTGAGCATATTTGCCCGTTTTCGATTGATCAAACTAAGGAATGAGAGAGAATCAGCATAGACAAAGGCGACTCGTTTTCTAAGATTTCATGTTATTTCATCTAAAATCGATTAGCCGAAGTAGACAACTGAGGCGGCCAAATGCCTTGTTCCATAAATTAAGCCTCGTTATTTTGTCCTCAACGAGGAAGAATCAAATTATTACCGCTGAAAAATGGCTTCAGGGCTGTTTCAATGGGCCCATCCAGGGAAGGGGGGGGGGGGTGCAAACCTCATCAGTTGACTCCATAAACCCATTTCTCAGAGTTGCTTGTGTAGCTGACCAGCTCCTCTGGTTTGAACCACAAATTAATTTCATCCTTGGCAGTCTCAAGGCCATCACTGCCGTGGATGATGTTTCTACATGGAGAAGAAATAGTCAGATTACAGAACCCATCACAGCATCAAATGTTAGGATTAAATAATTAGTAATATATTAAAATTATTAAATACCACAAGTTTGTAAAGTTTTATTATAAAAGTTATTTCCTTTATCAACTGGGTCTTCGATGGGAAAAATACTTATATAATTAAAGAATCGGCCATTCTTTTACTCAAATAAATGACATAAATATCCATCAGATATTGGTAATGACGGGTTGGGTGGGGTTTTTTTCTGGATAATGAGGGGTAATTTTTTGATTTGAGTTAAAACTCTCTTTTATTCTAATTTTTATTTGGCCCTCTAGAAAAACTGCAGACAATCCATGATACAAAAAATCAGTAACTCCTATTAAATACTAGAAATAAAGGTGAACGAAGAGAAATCAATTTCGAGTCCTTGAGAAAAGAGTATTAAGTATAAATTCAGGTATGTTATTAATGTTTTATTCCGCATTATTGAATTGTAAAATACAATGATAATTATGATGGTCGGTGAAATTATTTAATCTCATAAACTCTTACATTATAGCAGTTCTTTCAAAAGCAGAATTTTGATTGGCGAAAGTGGATTCATATAACCAACCCAATTTAATGAAGATTAAGGCTTTATTGTTTTCGATGTCATTCTACCAAAGCAGAGCACAGATATCCTTCAAACACGGCAAAACTAGTTTGACTAACACTCTATACCAGCCTTGTCACAACGTTGTCGCTGTGCATTTTGGCGGTCACAAGTTCCGGTCATGGAAATGGCAGCTTATGTTATGTTGGGTAAGACCGGTTATGATAAACCCAAAAGTAATCTAACCATTCCTAAGCTCCACGCACGGCGAGATCTTTGTGAAATGGGCTGTGCTTTCAATATTGCCTCGTTGATATTACTCTCTAACAGTATAATCTTTGGCTTAGACTAGAAACCGAGTTTTGATAGGTTGAATCGTTGGTTTCTAAATATTCATCAAGGCATTTACATATTCACACAATCCAATTAATTAAGTACAAATAACTTATTATCAAGCTTAGCCCAAATAGACAAAAACATATAACATCACCAAAGCTTGAAGGTAAGCCTTGCTACAACAAGAAGACCGTTTCATAATGACGTGGAGGCAGGAACAGACACTCTAGGGATGGTAATTTTGTCCTGACCGGAAGGGACGGGTTTTATCCGTTTCATCTCGAATCTAGCGGGGAATCCTCACCCCATAAAGATCAATGGGCAGGGATGATATTAGATCACCCCGCCCCATCTAGATTTCATTTATGTACTCCTAAAATAGATTTTTAAGAGCAAAATGCGAAGCAGTACCTTCCAACAACTACAGCAAGATCACCTCTTATTGTTCCGGGTTCTGATTTCTGTGGATCCGTAGCTCCAATGAGTTTCCGGCCGTATTTAATCACTCCCTCGCCTTCCCAAACCTACAAAAGTTGAACATCAAGTTACATTAGCTCAAATCATGACTTTTCAACACAAATATTATCTTTGTGGTAGTTCTAACCATTGCAACAACAGGGCCAGAACTGAGAAAATCACATAATCCATTAAAAAAGGGTCTCTCTTTGAGATCGTGATAGTGCTTCTCGGAAAAATCCTTAGTTGGAACCACCACTTTAATGGCCACAAGCTTAAAACCTTTTCGTTCAAAACGTGATATGATTTCTGCAATCTACAGTTAATGAGGCAAAAAAACTGTTATGGTTGAACAAAACATAATACATCCATGATAAAAAGAACTTGCTAGCCTAATCTAAACTAGCTTTCCAAGAATATCTCATCTCATCTTTAAAGAAATGCAAGTACAATATCTGTATAGGATATGAAGCCCACATTGCAGTATAACTCATTGCCCTTACTTCTGCCTGGATGCTCAGTCAACATAAAGAAAGATTCTCGGTCTTTAGCCTCTATTCACCAGTTCTATTCCAAAAAGAATGCTACACACATCCCTCACAATTTCGTCATTAAGGCAACAAAACCTCAATAGGACATATCATGGATGAAAATATCAGTACTGATATTGGTCGTGGTCATAATAATATTAGACATATTAAACAATATGTATCAATATCGAAAATATAAAAAAAAATTTAAAAATCATACGCTGATAAAACCTTATCGGCTAATATTTTAAATATTGGCTAATATATATCAATATATTACTAATACAAAAACATATTGTGATATTATCGAAGTATCAAGAAATATTAACATAGGAATGCCCAAATACTGAAACATATCATCCAATACTTGTATCAATGGGTCAAATACATCTTATAGATTCACCTTCACTAAACGTTGATTCATAAGAATAACCACCACTTCTAAGGTATCACGATAATCCAAAATAAACCACAATACTTCCTTATCTTAGAGACTTCAGGCTGATGTTTATTTGAGACCTTGGAACTACAACGAGTCCCGCAAATAAAGGAAAACTCTTTTTGAGCACATTTAGACTATTTGGCCAACTAGAGTTTGATTGAGTGAATATTTATAAAGGGAATCTGGCTTAATGAATATATCCTTAAGCTATTCCTTCTAAAATGTCACATGTGCTTTATGGTGAAAAGAGTTAGGAGTGGTGGTCACAGTACCAGCCCTCTCTGGACTCCATCAGGCTTGATAGCAATGAAAGTACGCTCCATCTACAAGAAAGGATAAGTTTTTTACTTCACATAAATGGAGTATGTATTGAGGACTATTCAAGATTGAGAAAGGAAGGTAAAATGGCATGGTAATTCAAGTACCTCTGCAGCGTGCGCCTCCTGGTCCTGAAGCATGTAAACTACATGGGATAAAAAATATGGAGAAGATCATCAAGGAGAAATGGGATAAAAAATATGGAGAAGATCATCAAGGAGAAATGATGATTTTATGGGTAGGAGACAAAAAGAATACACTGCAACATCAAAGAAATTGAGGATAAAATAGATTTTCCATCTTAAGCCTCCACTGACAATGGTTAGAAAATCATAATTTGAAGTCAAGTTTTCCTGATTCTTTTTTTTTTTTTGGCTATTTCTGAATATTTAGGGAGATAAAGAGCACCCAAAAGCTAAAGTGGACAGCGATGAGTTCTAGCGAATAAATTTTATGTGATTTTCCTAGCAAAAAATTCTTTCTACTAGAAAAAATCCACTATGAACCAAGCAAACCACATTACTTTATGCTAATGATGAGTTTTAGGGAGATAAATTGCACCCAAAAGCTAAAGTGGATTTTGATGAGCTCTGGAGAACAAATTTTGTGAACTGTCTTTCCACTAGAGAAAAAGTCTACAGCGAGCTGAGCGAACCACAATACTCACCTGAGCTGAGCCACTACTAGGGTGTGCGTGATCCATAGCATTTTTCTAATAAGGAGCTATTCTCTTTCTTTGAGAAAGTATGACACTTTACAACTATTTCTTCTGTTCTGCCTAATGCAACACACAGTAACTCGAGCAAATCTGATCCACGGAATAGAGCCAAGGAAATAATTGTCCTCTAACAACGCATAGTGTTGCTGCAAAACAGGTTCCAGACACCCTTATGCTAAATTTGAGCAATGGATTGGGTTCCTCTTCCATAATTTCTATAGTAGAGGAGATGCCACGATATTAGAGCTTGAGCAAGGGACAAGGCTTCTCTTCATTTCATTTGGGCTAAGAGAGGTCCACCACATGCAAAGACCTTAAAGCATTCAGCTTCTATATAAAATTTACCCATAATAATGACACAAACCTTGCTTAATAACATATGTGAATAACCTCTTCAAACTTTGACAAGATGAAGTTAAGGAGGTTAGAGTAGAAAAGAAGAACCCTTTTGTTTCTCTGAGGAAAGCCCGTTTTTATTTTTACTTGCTTCAAATCACAACACTGAGTGACTAAACTTCACATTTAATAAAAGCCAAAAAGAATTCTAAGTTACTAAATGTATTAATTGTCAATCAATCACAAATAATACCAGGGACTTTCCGGGCACTGTTCCAGCATCCTTAGTAAACGAATTGGTCCAAAGTTTGTAGCATAAACTAGCACTATCAATTGACACAACATGGTCAAATTACAAGGAAAAAGAACAACTTACACGATTATATGAAAAAAGACAAGATCGCAAGAAACATTACTCTTGTGTAACATAACATATCAAACATATGCAGCTTCTCCAGTATTACGTCATCAGTCATTAGAATGATATAAAGGGCAGATAGTCATACCGGCTGTTGGAAGGGCCAAAGCACTTGGGAACCATCCTCTGGAACCACTAGATGGTTCAGCCCTTACAAAAGAAGCTAAGTAAGGCGCCTTTCCTCTTAACGAAACTGCAGTGGTGGCAACTACAATCCGCCCTTCTGCAGTGGAGATGTTTGTGCATTATTTAACAAAACCTTTTCATATAGAAAAAAGACAACATATGATATATAATTCCCTTGGCAGATAGGGTGTCTGATAGGGATCATAGATGAAATACAATATGAATGTAAAAATAGATGGAAAAGATGAAATCCATATTTCCTCATGTATTAAACAGGATATGCATGAACAACAAAATGGGTGAAGCTAGGATGAGGCTAAGACACCCCTCTCCCCAACAAAGTCCAGGAATTTCCTCTACATGCAGTTGAACCCAACAAATAATTGTAAATTGACGGAGGATTCCATAGAAATGACAAGATAACTGCATTCACTTAAAGAAGCATGTAAATACTCCAATTTGATGCTTTGCAAAAGTATTGTGAATGAGTATTATGTCCAAAGCTTCATAGAAAAGGAGAAAATAGAGGATAAAATCAAAAATTTCAGATCTATCTATGATGCAGGGAAGGGGAAAGTAGGGAAAGGGAAGGAGAAGAAATGGGATGGGAAAGAAACAGGAGGAGGTGGAACAGAGGGAGGAGAAGCACAGAGATCAACAGATGAAGAGAATAATGATTATTCAAATTTCATTCAACTAATTAATCATATCTCAAACAATAGAGTTATGATCATTATATAAAGAAACCTTATTCTAAGGATAATTTGAAAATAAATATAATTTTCTAACTATATATGATATAATTTTCTCAAATAAAAATAAAATAAAATTTTATCAAATAAAATAAAATCAAATGAAATAAAAACTTTTCTAATTAAATAAAATTAAATCTTTTTTAAATAGAAAATTTTACGGTGACCGCATCAATTCTCCATGGGTGGCTGAAACTCAACCCCTTCGAGTAAAACTTTTGTAGTTAATCCCCTAACCACAAGTTAAGTGGTTGCGCAATCCTCTACCAACGCTAATTTTGTGGACCCAACCAATAATGACAATTTAGTTAATATGTGATGCTAATTACAAACATGGAACTAGCAGAATGTACATACGCAGCGATACAATAAACCTTAGAAATTAGTGCTAGTTCAATGAGCTCTATTTCCTAACTAAATATGATATAATTTCTTAAAATAAAATAAAATTTTATCAAATAAAATCTCTCATAATAAAATAAAATAAAATCTCTTCAAATAAAACCTCACAATCAAATCTTTCAAATAAAATAAAATCAAATTAAATAAAATCTTTACTAATCAAATCTCTTTCAATTTAGAATCTTTTTAATGTCCTCATCAATTCTTCTCGGGTGGTTGGGACTTAACCCCGTCAAGTGAAACTTCTGTAGTGAATCTCCTAACCATAAATTGAGTGGTTGCACAATCTTCTGTCAACATATAGAAACACATATTACTAAACTAGATATAGAAAAATAATCTAAACTGCTTATATGATGTGGTCGTATATGATGAGAGATTTCAGTCCACTGCTTCCCTCCCCTTTTTGTTTTTTTATCTACTGCTCTTTTTTCTTTCTTTTTTTTTTTAAGAATTAGGCTTCAAGGCCAGCCCAAACACATAGAAAACGCAGGAAGTAGTTATTCCCACATAAAACGTAACAAAACCCATAGAAGCTTTCCAAAAAAAGTAGCAAGGGTGGTGCTCTTGTGTTCTCCTGTGTCTCTCTCTCTCTCTCTCTCTTTTAAGCGGTGGCGTTGGCAAAAAACGAAGACAAGGATGATGAAGATGAAGACCCAATTCGTGTCCCTCTCTCTCTTTATGATTATTTTTTTTCTAGCACACTCTTTTGAAAGGAAAAAATAGATGTGGCAGCTAGGGTTTGGGTCGGGGCTACAGCTCAAGAGGTTGGGTCTATCTGGTGGTGGTAGAATTTGATCGATGGAGGTGGTAGTTTAGGGTTTCGGCTTGGTTCGTAGTATGGTGGGTTTGGTGTTGGTATTGTGGTTTTGGGTTGATTTGACTTGGTGGCGATAGGAATTATTGTGGTGGTGGCAGTCGGCGGTAACTTGGAGGGTTGATCTGGTGAGTTGAGGGGGAGAAGGCGACGACTAATGCTTTTTTTTTTTTTTGAGATAACTTCAATAAGGTTGCTGCACGTCTTCCTTCTTTTTGCAAACTGTTCCTCTTTGTTTGTTTGTTTTTTTTTTTTTTTATGCAAGGAAAGGGAAGGTAGGAGAGGAGGAGAAAGGAGGTGAATGAGAAGGAAACAGAGAGAGGTGAGAAGTAAAAGGAACAAGAGAGAAGAAAAATAATCACAATTTGATGTAGGAAAGGAGAACCTTTTTCTGATACCAACTTTGATGCAGGGAAGGGAAAAAGTAGAAGGAAAAGAGAAGAAATTAGGAGGAGGGGAAAAAACAGGAGGAGGGGGAACAGAGGAAAGAGAAGCACAAAGATCAACAGAGAATAGAGAATCACAGCTATTTAAATTTCATTCAACTTATCAATCATACCTAAAAAAATAGAGTTAGGGTCATTATATAGATAATCCTATTCCTAGGATAATTTAAAAACAAATATAATTTTTAACTAAATATGACATAATTTTCTAATATAAAAATAAACTAAAATCTCATCAAATAAAATCTCTCATAATAAAATAAAATCTCATCAAATAAAATCTCACAATCAAAATTTTTAAATAAAATAAAATCAAATGAAATAAAATATTTGCTAATCAACTCTCTTCTAATTTAAAATCTTTTCGATGTTCGCATCAATCAACATTGAAAGTCAAATTCCTGAGAACTTGAGTATGCAAACAGATCATGACTTGAAGGACCGCAGAGCACTACACTTGATGGCATTGGCTTTTGGTAATTTTTTTTTTTTTTGGTTATATCTTGTTGAAGATGAAATGAACATCTGATTTTACTTTCGTTGTTTTGATAAAACATTCCAGCTAATGACATTAAACAATTCTAATCAGCACAAAATGCATAACTTGGACATCTCTTAATGAATAATTCTATTAATAACAAAATATATCTGTTAATGAATATCCTGACTTCAACCTTAGATGACATCTAAGTGATGTTTGCAACTTTACACCACCTCATGTTAACAAATTAATCATTCCATGTTAGAAAATTGTAGTCTTTCAATTAATTGTCTTGAAACAAGAACTTTCTATTTTCTCCTGCATCTGGAGTATTTAACATCATAAAATTTCCATAACAGATGTGTATCATGCATCAGCTGTTCAACTCAGATTCTATGAAAGGATGAATAGTAGAGAGAGAGAGAGAGAGAGAGATTATGAATATGTCTACTAACTAATCCTAGAAAAACCAGATTCATATCCAAAATAAAAATATATTTTACCGCAGAAAAAGAAGAAACTCAGTCAGGTGAATAATATGCCTTTCCCAACTAATACGCAATAAATTCTAAAACTTTAAAGTAAGATCTCAATTCACAAGAGTGAATATCTCAATTCTTGGCAAATATTATTCCTCTGAGTTTAAGCCGCAATAATATGAACAACAAATTCGAAAGCAATTGATGGATTATATACAAGCAATTGATTGTACATCAAAAATCACAATAGAAAAAACCCTGACAGGAGGATGTCACATACACGTCAAATCCTCGGCAAAAGACAGAAGGCATCTGTCATTTCCAAAGGATTATGACGCACCTTCTTTGAGCTCTCAACCAAGCATACGAAGCAAGAAGCGACATTTAACAGGTCAACAATCTCAAGACGAAAATACGACAAATGAATCAACTTATTAAGCAACAAACAACGAAAACTGCGACTAAGTTTCAAAATATTAAACATCTAATAACAATCAGAGATACAGAAGAAAGGCAAACGAGATGAGAGAGCGAGACAGAGAGAGACAGAGACAGAGACAGAATGTGTACCGGCAAGGAAACGGGAGGTGTTCCTGGGAGCAGAGAGGAGAGACGTTGCGGCTCTAGACGCATATCTGCAAATCTGTGAGCTCATCTTCGATCTCTCTGACCTTCAGCACCGCGTACGCGAGAGAGAGATGAGGTGAGAACCACAGCGGAATTCACCGTTTCGGTTGGTTCCGCGCGAGATATTTTACGTTCTAGGGTTAGGTTTTCATTGCATTTGAGCGATTACTCACCGCATCTAACTTTGCGCGAAAACGACGTCGTCTCGCTCCATTAGCGTGATTACGTCCTAGTATCCCCTCCATTAGCGTGGCTCATTTTTTATACTCTCCGGAGCTTCATTAACGAACTTATATGAGGTTTTAATGTTTCTTTCTTTCTTTTTTTTTAACGGGAAAATATATAAAATATTTAATAAGTATTAAAATTATGATGAAATTAATATTAAAATACAACATATGACCTTATTAGTCATCAATTACTTATATTTTTTCAGTGGAATCTATATAGTTAACAAAAATAATAATATTTAATAATACCAATTTTCATTCATCAAGCTCCTCAACCTACATTCACACGCTATCCAGGATAAAGTGTCAGATGGTTCTTAAACTTAAGATAGTAGGCGTTAAAAGCAGTTAACATTATAATTTGATGGGTATATCAATAATGGGCTGGTCCAAAGTCAACGTGGGCCCAAACGGACGGTCAACTCGTTAACAGGCCCAGTTGGAGAACAAGCCCAAACGCTGAAAGGCTCAGGACGGTCAACGCTGGCGTAGACCGTCAAGGCGGCAAACTCACGCCCAGACGGTCAACTCAAACGTTGACTGTCTGCATATTGTAGCATGGGCCCAACAGTGTTTTCTTCTACAGCTATAGATCTGGCCAATTTGAGCCCACGATCCATCAGACGGCCAGCGACGGCTCTCCCGACATCTTCCACAATCCCAACTGGCTCCCAAAATGGACATTGACAAAATCGACGCCCTTCACGTAAGGAAGGCGCCAGATTTTTTCAATTCTCTACCAATTGGGGCTCTCCAACGGTACTATCCACGTAAGGAAGGTGAACAATTTGGACAGCCGCTGACCACCGTGAAGGAA
>JAOVVI020017381.1:0-10627 GCA_028571085.2 Nepenthes alata | reverse complement strand
GCCTCCTGAACAAAAGTTCGGGCGCCTTTCCTTGGCTGCTCGGTCATCTTTGAGGCTTTGCGGGACTTCTTGGACTCTTGATCCTTGGACTTATTACTTGGGTCGCGCCTTATGGGCCTTCGTACTGGGACCCAATAAATATAATAAATTATTTTATGAAATAAAATATATTATATCAAATAAGATTAATTATAATTAGATAAAAATAATATTAAATTCATTCACACTTTTGACATGCTCTTAGCTCACTGTTTATAGGCACTAGGCACTCTACATTCATTTACTAATACAATTATTTAATAGTCACGAATTGCTAACTAGTTAACCACCCTAATTAAAAGCATTTAATAAAGAGTACTAATTGACCTAATTGTAAGCATTTAATACGAAGCGACAACTACCATGGATGCCTATCAAAAGGTAGTCCAATCCAGCCGTTCATCCGCCACAATCTGTCATCACTTGATAACAGAGATAATATTTTTTTATTATATTTTTAAATATTGTATTCTTTTTATAGATAAATAAAATAAAATATTTAATGAGTATATTAAAAATAGACTGATCTAAAAGGTCAACAAAAGTCTAAAAAAAATGGTTAATATTTTAACGGCCTAGTTGAAGAACGGACCCAAAGACTGAAAGGCCAAGGACGGTCAATGCTGGTGTTGACCGTCCGGGCGGCCAACTCGCTCGTAAACGGTCAACTCCACGTTGACCGTCTGCGCACAACATGTTGGGCCTAAAGAGGCTTTTCTATAGTGTTGAGCCTGATCCGTTTGGGCCCGTGAACCATCAGAAGGCCAACGACTGCTTTCCAGGGATTTTCCACTGTTCCAGATGGCACCAAAAGAAATATTGATAATATTGGCGCCCTTCATATAAAGAAGGTGCCAAATTTTTTCGAATCCTTACCAACTTGGGCTCTCCAACGGTAACATACACAGAAGTAAAGCGTCCGGTTTAAATAGCTATTGGTCACCTCAGAAGGAAACTATATTGCATGGCTTGGCAACTGGCGCCTGCTCCCAAAGGCAAGCCGGGCGGCAGATCACTGAGGAGATCGCTCCTTTTAAAAAGGGAGGATCGTCCTCTCAACCATAAAAAAGCCCTTAATCATCATTAAGGGCACGCTTTCATTGAAGCTTTTCATACACACGCTTTCAATTACTCCAGCAAAGGCATACGATCTCAAGAAACTCTATGAATTATGCTTCCGATTACGCTTTCAACCAGGCTCAAAAACACAAATACGAGCAACCCTAAGGCAACAAGCGAGCCCTCACAGCCATTTACTGCCTTCCCACCTTCCAGATCCAAGAGGGTCTCGCGTCTCTCTTATATCTGGAAAAGACACTCTCTCTGTCTCTCCCTATTTCTCTTAAGTTTTCAGTTTCTTTATTTCAAATACTGTTTTACTGACTTGAGCGTTAGAGTATTTTCGATGAGATAACTTTTCGCCGGCACATTGACCTCCTATTCTGTTTAGTGGTGTGCAGGATCCAACTCAGGGAACATAGCCAGAACCACAAAGAAAGGATCACCCAAATCTGTTCGAAGTTCGGATCCATGGACTTATCAATACTATTTATACTTACCTTATTTTTATTGATATTTATTTTATTTTGATATAAAGTAAATTTGAAATTCTTATCAAAAATCAAAATATATTAATAAAATTACCAAACTAACACAAACACACATATATATTATTGGCATATATTTTTCTATTCAACAATCAAATGCTTCAAATATTCAAAGATTTTATGAAAGGATATTATAAAAAATGTAAAAAGAATTAAAGTTTTAGTAGCTAATGCTAAAATTTAAATAAAAAATTGTTATTATTATTTTTTTAAAATCAAAGGTAGTTCATATATAAGAATGAAATTTTGGAGAATACTATTATTAGAGTATTTATATCGACAGTGAACAAAAATGTGAAAAATGACATGAACCGAGTCACGATCGAGCCAACTCTGCTGGCAGCTCCGTAACGTAACGTAATCAACCGAGCTGTCATTTTGTCTTTCTCATAAAGCTCCCCCTTCGTCGGCTCTCGTCCTCGTTCGACGGCAGAGCTTTAGCGCTCACGTCACGAAGAATCCACCGAACATACAGAAAGCTAGGGGGGCGGGAACCACATTTGCAGCAATAGTCGGAGAGACGGGCAGGGGAAAGAACGATCGATTTTCCCTTCTATTCAGAACCTCAGCTGAAGAAGACAATGGCGATCTATCAGTATATTGTCGGAACTTTCTTCGGATCTCTTTTAGGTTTTGTCTTATTGTTTACTTTCTTCCGTGACAAGAGGAATGCGGCGAAGAGAAAGGACCGACGAGGTGGTGGTGCCGTCGAGATGCGGGAACAAGTGGTTCGGAGCTCTGACAACGGAGGCTTTTTTCCGGATGGTGGACCCGACACCGACGTTATTATTGTCGGGGCCGGTGTTGCAGGTGCCGCGCTCGCTTACACCCTTGGCAAGGTGGAAATTTTATAAATGCCATTTCATTTGTCCTCTCTTTTTCTTTTAATGTAGTTCTCAGTTTGTTTTGGGGTTTCTCTGGATTGTTTTGTTTTGATGATATGAATTTATTATGCTTAATTGAATTGGAGGAAAATTCTGTGTATATGATGCAAATTTTCTGGTAAAGTTTTATGTAGAAACATACATAAAGCTAAAACTGTTTGATGAGAACAGCTGTATGGATAACGACGTTGTTGAACGCAAGGGGTTTTCAAGGATTTTATTATATGACATCTTCGAATATCTTTCTCTCCCTCTATAATTGTTGTGCTATTCAACGTTCAATATGCGGTTTTCAGCTTCATTTGCATTATTTTGTTATCTCTTTTTTGTCTAATTTCTTTTTTCTCCCTTTTCTTCATTATTTTTCTGTTTGTATATATATATTGTCTGTAGGGGTGTTTAGCTTAAGCTACTTGGTTCTATAATGGTTGGGATGTTGATATTGTTAGTGAAGACTTGAGGGTGGGGGAGATAGAACGAAGAAGTTGGCATTGTTAGAATACTTTAGTAATAGAGATCTATTGCTTATTATGTGTCGTATGTATTGAGTTATTTTCTGAGGTAAATAGTCTCTTTGGAAGAGGTTGTGGGATATTGTAGTGCAATACTTTATTTGAAAAGCACTTTGGATAGTATCCATATCCAATCTAATGTCGCATAAACCTTCTTGTTAGTGAAATGCTGTCTCCTCAAGCCTTAGCAAGGGTAAGGCCTTGAGTTCAATCTACTTGTACTAGAAGCTTACACATTTAAAAAATAAAATAAAAAACAGATTTAGATCAGCAATTTTGAATGGCTGCTTAAAAGGGCCTTCATAGGGCAATTTCACCTTTTTGAGTCAATTGCAAACAATTGGAGAAGAAACAATGTGAAGTCCCATATATAACATGAGTCAAAAGCTGCTTGTAAGGACCTTGTAAAGCTTATGTGATGTGAGAAAAGCTTATACCGCATCCCACATGCAACTTAGAAACACCAAAGAAACAGATTATGAACAAGAGTTTTGAAAAGATTTACCTAGAATTGATATGATTTCATTGTGAGAGCTTATTTGGCCAAGAATCTGAAACGAGATTCTGGAAAAGTTAAAATAAACTCTTTTCAAGTATCTTTAAAAGTGAGAAGTTCTTTTTAAAATTCTCTGGTTGGTCGAGCTTGACCCTCTAGAGTAGAGAAACCTTATTTTTTTTTAATAAAAATGGCCCAGTGGGTTCCAATTATGGTATTTATGTATGACAATCCAAGTGTGATGATTTTTCACTGGGGACAGTGATTAGCATGCACTTCTGTGTCTCTATGTGAGGATAGATGGCATCACTGGATCTGTCTTTTGCATCATTAGGTATACAATGGTTCCATGATGGCTAGTTGCTTGATCTTCAAGTAGGTGAATGCATCTTAGAGGTTACATGTCTTATATATCAAATAAATGTTCATCTTAAATGACGTGTCTTGGTGGATGTGTTGGACAAGAAACTAATTACAAATCTCAGTAAATCATAGATTATTTGATTTCTGAAATTCTTTCTCCGTGCATTTCTTTTCCACTGCTAATTTATATTTGGCATCTTTGCAGGATGGCCGTCGAGTTCTTGTGATTGAAAGGGACTTGAGTGAGCCTGATAGAATTGTTGGTGAACTCCTACAGCCTGGAGGATACCTGAAGTTGGTTGAATTGGGCCTTGAGGGTATGCGTGACTCAGCATGTGATGACAATAACTTTATATGATTACCTTTGACCAATTTGGCATAGAATTTATGACTCTCTCTCTCTCTCTCTCTCTTGATATTTGTTGCAATGCACTTGGAATGCAGATTGTGTTGCCAATATTGATGCTCAGAGGGTGCTTGGATATGCACTTTTCAAGGATGGAAAGCATACAAGACTATCATATCCCTTGGAAAATTTCCATTCAGATGTGGCTGGGAGAAGTTTTCACAATGGCCGTTTTATACAGAGGATGAGAGAAAAAGCCACTTCTCTCCCCAAGTACTGCCATAGTGTTGGGTTATTTTTTGTTTGTTTCACAATTTTGTCATGCCTCTTGCTCATTGTGCATGTGCAGTTCTTTCTTTCTTTCTTTTTTTTTTCCGGTGTCAAAGAAATGAACAGTGTATCATGTCACGTGAGAATGTGTAAAGGGAAGAGGACACTGGACACCTGCCAATTTGTGGACAAGTGTTAATTCGAGTTCTAACATTAGTAGCAACATTTGATTTGAGATTATTATAACTAGCTTCCTTTCATGGGTAGCTGCTAGTCATTTTCTGCTTTCAAACAACGTGAACTAAATATTGGTTGTTAAGAAGACACCCATTGTTTGGAGGCATAGGTGATATTTAAAAAGTTATTAATCAGTAGAGGCATGAATTAGGTTCCTGAATTAGATGGAACCTTTATTTATGAGTGCCACTTTTGCTTCTGCAAGGGCTGTGTTCCCTCTGTGATGTACATATAAAGGTGCACATCTGATGTAATCATTTTGGCTATTTAGCTACTATTTGGCGGCTTATTGATTGATGGCAAATAATAAACTCATTGCTTGCCCTACTAAATTATATGTATGTGCATTTTTTATCTTTATTCATTTGGATATTTCATCTGTTCGTATGCTAGCTTTTCCGTTATTGGATTATTGCATTAGGGATTGTATCCCTTGTCAATTGAATTTTCTCTTCAGTGTTCAGTTGGAGCAGGGAACAGTGACATCTCTACTTGAAGCAAATGGTACAATTAAGGGGGTTCAATACAAGACTAAGTGTGGTGAAGAATTAAAAGCATATGCTCCTCTCACCATTGTCTGCGATGGTTGCTTCTCAAATTTGCGCCGTTCTCTTTGTGAGCCAAAGGTGAAGCTGCTTCAAGAACTTGCTTAAAAATTCCATTTTCTATTTTTAGAATTTGTAAGCTCTTTGATTGTTGGACGGTCCATTTGACTCTTTATCTTATTTAGTACACATTGGTCCTCCAGAGATTAGCTCATTGGCTTATTTTGTTTTGTTTTGGTTTGGCTTTTTGTTTTTAAAATTTCACAGGTCGATGTACCATCATATTTCGTTGGGTTGGTGCTAGAGAACTGTCAATTGCCATTTGCAAATCATGGGCATGTTATCTTAGCCGATCCTTCACCTATTTTGTTTTATCCAATCAGCAGTACAGAAGTTCGTTGCTTGGTTGATGTGCCTGGCCAGAAGTTACCCTCTATTGCTAATGGTGAGATGGCTAACTATTTGAAGAATGTGGTTGCACCTCAGGTATCATTTACTCTTGTTGTTTTTAGGTACTATCTATTGTAGCAGTGTGAAACCTCCTAATGTCTGGTTCGAAAAACTCCTTTCTTTCTGGTTGAAAAAAGAGTTATTTGATTGCTTTAGCAACTGATTGAATTACTACATTTTCAGGTTCCCTCTGAAATTTATGATGCCTTCATAGCAGCAGTTGATAAGGGGAATATTAGAACAATGCCTAATAGAAGCATGCCAGCTGCGCCGCACCCTACCCCAGGAGCCTTATTAATGGGTGATGCTTTTAACATGCGTCATCCATTAACAGGTGGAGGAATGACTGTGGCATTGTCTGATATTGTTGTTCTACAAAATCTTCTAAGGCCCCTGCGTGACCTGAATGATTCAGTTTCACTCTGCAGATATTTAGAATCTTTTTACACCTTACGCAAGGTAACTATCTGGTGTCATTGTAGCTCAAGATACTGGCTTGTTCCTATCTTTATTCCATATAGTCATATCTCAAAATATTTGTACATTAAGTTACTCTGTCAACTTGTGTGCTGACTAAATGCATTTGTCCTTGAATACTGCTTGTTTTTCTTCATGGGAGCGAGCAATAATGAATGACTATGGTCATGGGGATTAGGAAACCAGTTCCTAATTTTGGTCCAATTTCACCTTTTTTATAGAATTGTTATGCTTAATGTATGACTCATTAGTTTTAGTTAGGGTTAAGTTAAAAAAGAATAACAACTAATAGTACAAACTAATAATAATAGAAATAATATATTTTTTGACTCATATTTATGAGATTATAAAATTTGGCAGTACTTATACCTAGGACTTTTGAAAGGTACTTTTGGAACACCAATAGGCATTTCCATTCTATTCAACGATGGAATGGAACAAAAAAAATGTATTACCCTATCCCGAAGGATTATGCTAGCATTTTTGTAGGTCATTGGAATCTTTACGCTTAATTCAAGTAGTCCATTTGGTGAAGTAAAAAAAAATTCCCATCGACTCCTTGCTTGTTTTGCAGGAATCTTCCCTTTCTAGGGTTGTTGTTATTGTTGTTGTTGCAATGGACAATGAGGAGCATAAAATTCTGACTGGCTTTTGAGTCTGAATTGATTACAGAGAATCATATTTTCTGTCAACTGATCTTCATGATATGTCTACCTTTTTACCTTGTTTTCCTTCTCATTTGCAGCCAGTGGCATCCACAATAAATACCTTGGCGGGTGCCTTATATAAGGTGTTTAGTGCTTCACCTGATCAAGCAAGGAAAGAAATGCGGCAGGCATGTTTTGACTATCTGAGCCTTGGAGGAGTTTTCTCTACAGGACCAGTTTCTTTACTTTCTGGTCTAAACCCTCGCCCATTGAGCTTAGTTCTCCACTTCTTTGCTGTGGCTGTCTACGGTGTTGGCCGTCTAATGCTGCCATTTCCTTCACTCAGACGCCTTTTGATTGGAGCACGATTAATATCAGTGAGTATTATATTTTTAATTGATGCCTATGTACCATTTAATCCTAATTTTCACCCCTTTTAAGTGTTAACCTAGAAGTTGGCAGAATCCATGGCCTCTGTCACACGGTTTTTAAGCTATTCACAGATACACGCTTCACTAAAACCTGTGGTATATTTTTGAATGATTTGCAGCAATAGAAATTATGAGTGATGAAGATAATCGAACTCGCTTGGTCACTTAAAGAATTCCTTTGTGCAGGGTGCATCTGGTATCATTTTTCCCATTATAAAGGCAGAAGGGGTGAGGCAAATGTTTTTCCCTGCAACTGTTCCTGCTTATTATAGAGCTCCTCACTGTGAGACTAACTAAAGGTAACTCTGGCATCCTTTGATTTGTGTAATTATAGAGGATGAGGAATAGATTTTGAAATTCTTGTAGAACCAAACAGGCTGATTCTCTAGAATTCAGGATGTTAATTTATCTGGATATACCTATTCATTATGCCATTTGAAATGTGTGTTGAAGCCACCCTATATCTGTAAAGTTGATGGTTAATAAGAACCATCACGGCCCCGGACCAAAATAGATATTAATAATAATAATAAATAATTTCAACCCACAAAATTAATTCCCAAATATAAGATAATAATCAAAACAAATCTCAAATCCTGGTATGACTTGACACAACATTAATATAACCCCAAAATGACAATAATATTAACATTAACCGTCACAGAATCTCCCGGAGCATTCATTCGGACAATTAAACAATTACAACCTGTTCCAAACAAAACTAAACCATAACAAACCAAACACCACAAAATCCAATTTTATTAAATGATCTGAACATTGTTTCCTTGACGGTACTACACTGTCATCATTCTATCCATCGCCCCAACAATACCAAAATGTCTGATACAAATACAGTTCGAATATAAGGTTAATACTCACCGAAATAGACGATATTTTTATCAAATTTGTATCCAAACTCCCTACAACATATCCGAAACCTACTAATTTGAAGGGATAATAACAAATGAAAACGTGAGCTGACAGCTTAACAAGTATTGGTATATAATATTACAAACAAATGCGTCCAAAATTAAGATGAAAGTCGATAGACATACAAAACCCGTAAAACCATAATCCAAAAGTCCATTAACGAAAATCTGAATGTGGTATCATACTCAAAAGTATAATCCAGAACGAAAGGCACAAGTTCCTAATTGCAAGAGCGGAGCTCTACCAGCTGAGCTATATCCCCCCGAGCCAAGTAAGTATACGAGACAAGCCGAATTCCAACTATAGGTGAAATTTGTAAATTTGAATCGAAATCTCAAATACAAGTCAATGTAGGTAAAATATATTGAAATTTAAAATATGTACAAATCGAAGAACAAAAAATTAAAAGACTAATTTGAGAAAGGGTTGCATATAATTTCAATAACTTGAGGCCATATTAGTACTATTTAGACTCATAGGCGGGCCGATTATATATTATCTCCTATAGACAGGACCGAACGGCACTTTCTTTTGTCATTTGTGGATGATAGGTGTAGCTCTTAAGTTTGATATATTAGGACGTCCGAATATATATTTGTTTAATTTTTTACGATGATTCTTATAAAATACAAACCAGGAAGGCCTCTATATTACATATCATAAAGCTTTTCCTATCTGGCGAAAAAGGTCAAAACTTCTACTTCTAAAGGTCAAATCACAAAGCTTTTCTCTTGGGAAAAGTCACATATCGAACCATATAATGAAGATAGAACCCAACCCGAAACACAATGTATGGCCTATATGTAAATTTTTATGACTTTGTTTTACAAATATATTTATAAATGAATATAACATCTCAAAACATTTACCAAATTTTGACAAAATATGTAAAACCCTCAAATATTAGCCAAACTGAGACAAAACCCCAAAATAGCTGGTAAAAGTGACATATATATACGAGGGAATCAAATGGGATGAATATAATAACATGCATGTACATTAAATCCACAAAATGTAAGCGGAAATAACTAAAAACGGAAATAGACCAATGATATAGCATAATGATACTTATCTCAATCTCTAACTGAAACTAAATAGATCTGATAAAAAAATATTTCGAAATCATCTCTTATCCTCTTTCTCTTCCTTTCTTCTCCTTCTCTCTCTCTCCTTTCTCTTCTTTTCAGCGCGAAATGGCTGAACAGTGCATGTTATTCCTTATATAGCCGAATTGGCGTATGAGCGCCTCACCAAACCCTCTCTGTGCACGAGTGCCGTCTCGGGCGCCCCTTGAGTGCGGCCCCCACGGGAATCAGCACTTGAGTGCCGCTTCAGGCTCTCCTCGGGCGTTACCCAATCTAGAATCCATGCTCAGGTATACGATAGGCGTGTTTTAGGCGCTAATTAGCTTCCTTACTCCAAATATCCGTCAAATTTACATAGCACAATTACTTTTTCATATATCCAATTTAACCTAAAATCAACTGATATGCCAAATCAAATTAGATGGGAATCGGGTATTACAACTCTCTCCTCCTCATAAAAATTTTATCATTGAAATTTACATATCTTAATACTCATATTGGTAGGGTATTTCTCCCAAACTTCATCCTCACATTCTCATGTCGCTTCTTCCATGGAGTGGTTCCTCCAAAGTATTTTATGACCAATGGAATCGTACTAGTTCACAACAATTGATCCTTTCTATCCAAGACCTGAACCGGAACCTCAACATCCGTCAAATTTTCATCAATTTGTAATGGTTCATACTTAATCACATGTGAAAGATTATAACATACTTCCTCAACATAGAAATGTGGAAGATATTATGGCAATCCGCCAAATTCGGAGGCAAAGTCAATATATAGACCACTTCTCCCACCCGTTGTAAAATCTCAAACGGCCCAATGAATCTCTGCTTTAATTTTTCTTTCACTCCGAACCTCGAAATTCCCTTCCTAGGAGATACCTTCAAAAATACATGCTCACCCACCTTAAATCTCAAATCGAATCTCATTCTATCGACGTTACTCTTTTAATGACTTTGAGCAATAATTAGTCGATCCCGAATAGTCTTAATCTTATCGGAAGTATCTTGAATAATATCGGGGTCCAAAAGTCTACGATTACTGATTTCTTTTCAATTAATAGGAGACCTACATTTTCGTCCATATAAAGCCTCGAAAAGGGCCATCCCGATACTCAACTAATGACTATTCTTGTATGCAAATTCGGCTAAGGGTAAATAATTATCATAATTTACTTTCATCTTTAATACAGATGCCCTAAACCTATCATCCAAAATCTGAATGGTCCTATCTGATTGACCGTCTATCTTCGGATGAAATGCCGTATTGAATTTCAATTTGGTACCCAACTTCTTGTGCAAACTT
>JAOVVI020017380.1:0-10627 GCA_028571085.2 Nepenthes alata | reverse complement strand
CCACCTATTTATCCTTTCATAATTTATATGAAAGCAAAGATTTTAGATTTGACGGCGGCTTTAGTTGGTGGTAAAAAGTCGGGTCGTCACATAACCACTCCTGAGCCATCTGTGTGTTTCTCTTTCCCCACTTATCTCTATCTGGCAAACCCTTAGTATTTTCATTGGAAGTGCAACATGTAAGTTTGAAAGGAATACAGGCTTATGAAAAAGGGAATATTGCTTTTCTTTTTTCACCTTTCTATAGGAAGCCTATGCTCAGGAGTTAGGGTATAAGAGTGGGATTATCTTCTGTGTACAGCTTAAATACAAATCAGTGATAGTTTTTTTTTTTTTTTGATCTGATATTTTATTCTTCCTCTTTTCTTATTGCAGCTAGGCATTTCTGCTGAGGCAAGTAATTCCCTTGTACTTGATTTGTCAGATGAGTTGGTTGCTCGTCTCTCATATTTATTTTCAAATGAGGTTAGTGCTTTTGTCTCACCGAGTGTCATTTACTTGTCTGCTATTATCTTTAAGCTTCTCATCAAGTGTTCTTTGTGGCCTTTGAAACCTGGAAATAGTGATGAAAAGGAAGTGAAAGAAGGAATGTTTTGAATAAAAAAATAAAAATTCTTTTTAGATGTTTTCTCTTTCCTCTTCTTTCTTTCCATCATTTTTCAGGATCCAAACAAAACCACAATGTAGTGTTTCTTGTAAATGTCAGGAAAGTCACTCTACTGAGGTAAAAATCACAGTTTTTCCCTCCTCGTATCTCATGCAAATAATTGCTGAGAGACAAGTTTATTTTTTCAAATGATTTTGCTTTGGACTACGAGCACTTTGATAGGAGTGATTATTAGATAATCACACATACATTTTTGACTTCGTTCAAGCTCTGTTGCACATTTAGTTTGACTTAGCTCTGATTGGATCTTTACAGAGTTGTATAAGTTTGAGTTGTGTTTTTGCTTCTTTTGTGTAGTTCTTGTCATCACTTCATCCACTGAGCAGTCACCTAAAAGCAACTTTGTGGAGAGAAGGTGAACTCAATGGTTTAGTTCCTGTTTCTGTCATGACTGCCTATGATCCCAAGCTCAGTAATTTATGCACATCCATTAATCCTATGGTGGACTCGAATCCATTGTTGGCTATACCTTATATTATAACAGCTGCTTCCAGATTGTCAGAATTGGTTGCTATTTCAGATGACCAGCTTTGGATTCGGAGACAAAACCCTTACCCTCCTGAGCTTAGACATTCTTTAGTTGATCCAGGGTTTCACATGACTGAGAACGAGTGTGTGGAGGCCGCATATATTCCATCTTCACTCGATAAAGCTGTACAGCCCATAATGTTGAATGTTTTTTCAAAAGGTTATTACTTAGATGTTATTGCAAAAGAGCTTGGTGTAACAGATGCTTCAAAGGTTCTTGTCTCAAGGTGAGCTCTACTTGCCAATATAGCAACTGGTATATTGATGTGAAGATGCTGATATTCAATTTTGTGGGAGAATA
Source organism: Nepenthes alata (assembly GCA_028571085.2). Taxonomy (NCBI): domain Eukaryota; kingdom Viridiplantae; phylum Streptophyta; class Magnoliopsida; order Caryophyllales; family Nepenthaceae; genus Nepenthes; species Nepenthes alata. Next base: position 9,131 of record JAOVVI020017380.1, on the reverse strand, counting down.
TTTAAGGAAACTGCTGGAAGTCCATGATAATTTATGATTATAATAATGATAAATTTGTTTGCTGGATGCTCCTGGACTCCATCTCTGCTGGATGCTCCTGGACTCCATCTCTTAGATGCACATGGGAGATGTTTTTCCTGCTTTTAGTTGTAAAATTATTAGCCGGTAGATAAATGGATATAATAAGCATTGCATGTGTCTGTCTTTGCAGGACAATTGGTAAAGTTTCTTCTGAGATGAGATTGTATTTTTCTGCTTTGGAGAAACATAATCTGGATTCATTCTCCGAGTTTCAAAATGCACGTGCAAGTTACCTATCTGGTCAGGTTGTTTATGGCAATGCAATATTAGCAACCATTGGATATACATGGAAGTCTGCAGATCTCTTCCATGAAGATGTGTCACTTTGTAGTTATTTCAGGTTTATTTCTTGCTTCATTTGATCTTAATATGTGTACGTATATATATGTGCTATTAGTTGGTTATTCATATGAATTGCTGGATATCTTCGCCAAATGCTTTATTGTCACCTACTATGATATGTTGGATGTTGAATTTGTCTGCAAACTTTTTCTGTGTGATATATATGGTTGTGCTGTCAAATGCCTGTCAAAAGTTTCCTAAGTGTCACTGATATTCAGAAATTTGCAATAGACTAAAATATTTTCCCCTTTATTGGGGTGGGGTGGGGGGACACTATTAGGTTGTTGCATCCATTGTTGAAGGGCTTTTTAATGGTTTTATTACACTTTGCATTGCTAGTTTGCAAAATCCATTGTTGAAGTGCCTTTTAATGGTTTTATTACACTTTCTCGTGTTGCTGCTTGTGTAACCTTTCATTCTATTATACTGCTCAATATTGTGATGCATGACTGAAGAAATGTAGCGACATTAGTAGTTTGCAATACAAGGAGTTGTGTGTTGTCCCGGTGATCTGGAAAACTAGTCAAGCTAGGGGAATTGTAAGACTGGATCACCTGAATCAACTATCCTAATGGGTTTATGGGACCCCCCTGAGCTGATTGAAGTCCTGCTAGTTTGTCCAGCTAATGACTCAAGGTTGACTCATTTTTCTGCAAAATACTCCTGTTTTTTTCATCTTTCATTGATGTAGTTTGTCCATGTAAGATTATGAATGCTTATGAAATAAGGCCTGTGTAAACTGTAGGAGAGTGGAGACAACAAAAAATTTAAAACTTGATTTTTGTCATTATCTAAAGTGTATTTGGCAACGAATGCTTTCACTCCCAGTACCTTTATTATTTCATCAAAGACTTCAAGGTTGGTTCTTAGAAAAATTGTAAGGATTCTGGTCTTCAATCCGGAGCTCCTCTAAATTTTGGAAGCTTCTATAAAAGCATTATAAATGTGATGAAAGCTTTTTCTGTTTTTGTGTTTTCATTCGTCTCGAAAAGGTTTTTTCTTGATGGTTGAAATGATCTAAGAAAACGGATGAAAATACATAAAGAAGAAATGAATGAAATCCTGAAGCACATGCCTAAATTCTCTTAACAAGAGTGAACCACATCTAGTAGGGACAGTGAATGGAAATCACTAGCTAATTTGGTTCAGAAATATACAAGTTCTCTTCCAAACAAGAATCACATTTGCACTAAAACCATCAGCTGTACTATCATTCTATGGTATTCTGTTTTATCTTTCCGGTGAGTTGCGTGTTATTTCCTGTTATGACTGAAAGTAAAGTGAGACTTTGTCTCTCGGTTGAGCTTGTTAACTAAGAAAAAAATTTAACTAAATAAACCGTTACAAGTATGTTATAGGCCTGTAGCAATATTTCCCACTTAAGAAGGAAATTTATGCAAAATTCGACATCTTCTAGTTTCTTTCTAGATATATGATTTGAACATCAGTAGAGAACAGGGAAAGTGTGGACAAAGTTATGCTATGCACATGTGAAGCAATTTTATTTAACTGTGTAGAGGAATGCATCAAATCCACATCTCTCTCTCTCTCTCTCTCCACACCAATCAGTTTATTGTGTGGATACCATAGTAAGCAGATGGGATCAATCCTCGTTGAGCATATTTTGATGTGCTTGCTGGTTTCTCATTCCAAGTCAAGAAAAATAACACCTTAAGTCCCACAAGTGAGGTCAGCATTATGAATCCACTTGATCAATTTATAGAGACATCCTCTGAGAGAGTAGAAATAATTTCAAATTGTTTTATACGAAAGATTAGTTGATTTTTTGCAATGTAGACCAAATGTTCAATATTTCGTGCCTCTGTTATCAGGATTAATTTTTGTAACAATAGTTATTCCATAGGATGCTTGTTGGCAAAACTCCTTCTGGGCTTTACAAATTATCTAGAGAAGTGATACTTGCTGCAGAGCTTCCTGTAGCTTTTACTTCAAGAACACAATGGAGAGGCTCTTTACCTAGGGATCTTCTTTGTACATTCTGCCGTCAACACCGACTGTCTGAACCTGTTTTCTCTGTATTAAGCTATCCATTGGAACCAGTACAGAAATCATCTCTACCATGCGACAACGTTGGTTCTGCTGCTGCTAATAGTAACGAATCAGTGGGATCAGAAAGAATATTCAGATGTGAAATACGATTATTTTCAAAGGGTCAGGATTTGATTCTTGAATGTTCTCCAAAACAATCTTACAAGAAGCAGAATAATGCTGTCCAGAATGCTGCTCTGAGAGTTTTGTCATGGTTGAGCATGTATTTCAGAGAACCAGATGTTCCTTTGATGAGACTAAATTCATCTGGAGCTGCTGTTGACATCAAAGTCTACCATTCTCATTTCTCAAGGGAGTTTGAGGACCTCTGCCAATTGATGCACAGTGTTTTGAAGCAATGGGATTCCTTAGGCAGCAACTTTTTATATTTAGATCATGCAAATCAGTCAAGCAATTCGTGTGGGAATGAAATTGACCATTTTAACATCAAAGATCCAGAGACTGGAGAAACTGGATCATATCCATCTAATGAATCTTTAGTTTGTATAAGTTGCAGCGTATCTTTGGTGACAGATGGTGATGAAATGAAACAAGTTCTAGAGAGCACTGATAAGTTTGAGTTCGAGATAGGGACGGGAGCGGTGATTCCTGAAATTGAGGCAGCTCTGATGCTAATGACAGTAGGACAATCTGCTTGCTTCCGGATAGACTCACTTCCTCCAGAATTAATTCTAGCTGCAGCGACTGATTCTTTAAAAATTCTTTCAGATTTGTCTACCAGTGAGTTTATCTCTGTCCTTGCAGTTAGTTCTATAGCAAAATTGCTTCTGCTAGGCATCTTTGTGGAAGATAACCTGTCTGCGTATAACTGGCAAATCTTATTTTGCATCTTGCACCTCCAAAGTTGAAACAATGTTTTCCACTGGTATCATTCCCAGTTTAAGGGGATTGTTGTGTATTGCCCCTCCGCCTATGTAAAAGAAACATGAAAGAAGGTCAAAGTTGAATGCGGAATTGATAATATAGGAGGCCTATTGTCTTATTGATTCCTTCTTTCCATTTCACTGTTTGTCTCTTTTGGAAACCCCCTTATGATTTGACCTTCTTGTTTTATTCCTTTAGAAGCTTGCTGCTTGGAGTACTCCATTACATTGTTGCAGGTAACAGATCCTTTGGAGGATAGAATAGAGCTGGCTCTTTTTAACCCTCCACTGTCGAAGCAGCGGGTGGAATATGCATTGCAACACATAAAAAATTCTAGTGCTACTTCTCTGGTAGTGTATACTTTATAGTCTCATAATTTTTAATCATGGTATTTGGTAACCACTCATTGACCTGTCTTTTTCGCAGATTGACTTTGGATGTGGCTCTGGGAGTTTATTGGATTCTTTAATAGATCACCCAACCTCTTTGGAAAAAATTGTTGGTGTTGATATCTCACAGAAGGGTCTCATCCGGGCTGCAAGGGTCTGTGCTCTTGATGGCTTGTTATGGTTCAATCCTCAATGAGGATACCAATTTCTTTTTCTTTTCTTTTTTTCTTTTTTGCCAGATATAGAGACCTATTCATAATTGATGGAAGGACTTGCTATTTTCATTACTGGAAACATGCAGCCTGATTCCATCACCTGAATAGGCCATGTGTATGATATGGGTTAAAATGTTACTGACATTTGACTGAGGGTATTCACAACTGAACATGCTCATAACTGAACATTTTGTCTGCCTAGAGACAACTCTGGGTGTCATTGTGAGGGTTAAAATGTTTGGAAACCTATTGCACAAAACCTATACATAAATCTTGATAGTTTTGCTAGTTGTGTTTTTATGTGGAAGGTGTTGGTTTGATGTTGGTGGTCATAGGGCATGGGTTGTGGAGTATGGCAAGGTATTGAGTTGTACATTTTCTTTGGGGTGGGAAAAGGATGGGACTCTCTGTTTCCTGTATTAGATTGCTATTGATATTAGTTGCTGTTATGCAAGAAAAAAAGTCATTTCTCTGCGTTGAGGACATCTAACATTAGTCTGTCATCGGAAATAAAAGAAGGCAACATGTATTATATCACATTTCCTGTTTAACAAAGAGCCTTTTTGTAATTCATGCTATTTATTTACGTAAGTATTAAAATGGGCAGTTTTGGCTAATGGTTATGCAAACAAGAAGGCATGAATTCTGCTTATATGCCTCATTTCGAGTCTTATGGCATGTACAAACATCCTATCTGCCGGAGGAAAAACTTTCACTGTGTTGGGATTTCTGCTTAAGAACTGGACTACCAACTCTGCCTTCACCTCTCCATATTTCTCCCTATTACACTTGATAAAATTGTAGTTGATGTTTTGAGCCTTTTTCCATTGCAGATCCTTCATTTAAAATTAGCAAAATCACAAGCTATTGTGCCGTCAGGCATAAAACAAGCACTTCTTTATGAGGGTTCAATCACTGTTTTTGATTCTCGGTTGCATGGATTTGATATCGGGACTTGCTTAGAGGTATGTGCCTTCTCCATTGCAGCTACTCATGTTAGTTGTTATGTTAATTCTTATGTTTTTTTCCTGTTGGCTTCTAACTTTGCAATATTTCTGCCATTCTAATGAAGAGGGAGAGTCTGTCAATCAGAGATGCAAATTTTGAGGAGAGGCATAATTATTCTGATTTCCCAACGTGAATATCTTACTTCCTAATGTAAAGCAGGACATCTTACTTTCAAATATTGGAAAGTTCAACCCAGTACTATGATTGTATTACTGTCGAATGTAAAGCAGGTTGGTCAAATTCATAGTTGGTAAAATCTTACTGATACTATGAAGGGAAGCGGATAACTGTGCATGGATACTATGCCAGACAAAAATGTTAAATTATTTTTATAGAAGAAAGTGGATAATCATTCTGTGGCACATCCAGAAACGGGAAGTGAGACAACCTTTTTGGATTATGGGAGTGATCATAGTACTCAATTTTCCTTCCCCTCCGTTTGTAACCCTATCGTTCGCAGTATTGTCGATGCTGTTTAACTTAAAAGTGCATCTGTCAGTCTTAAGGTCACCATACACTGGTTATTGCACATTCTCTGCCATTGTAATTGGGTCACACCTTTTTTAATCAGTTATGAACAATTTTCCCAAGGACATCAAGGGGTGTCACCCAAATTAGCAATATATAACTGCCAAAAGTATAAAAACCAATTCATGCATGTTAGCATCAAGCCCTTCACAAAGGGCAAAGTTGATGGATCCTCTTTTCCTGGGATCCCAGGTTTATGTAAATTGTTGGGAAGAATGACCTATTAAATAGAGAGGTGTAAGGCTTGACCCTTTCCTCTGCACTATATCTAGAAATACTGATGTGCGAAAATGAACTGATTGTGTATCGTTCCTTGCTTCTAAATTCCCTCCTATTTTCCTAATCATTATGCATGAATCTAGCTTCCAAGCAAAAAGTGCCTGTTTAGTGGACGTTGCATGTACCCATTTCAAGCCTGTTAAAGAGAGAACAAAATGTCACTACTTCATAACCCAACAGCACTGAAGAAGTTTATGGTTGCATAATATGCATCTCTTAGGAATTGAAAAAAGCCCCCAACCTAGAGATCATGGGTTCAACCATGAAAACCCTCTTTGCAATTATCTATGCTTCCTGGGAGTTATGGTATCTTCTCAGCTATATCAGCTAAGCCCGGAAAATTAAGGCTACATCCCATTTCACCACAGCCTATGCAAACTGTATTTCTTTGAAGAAGTATTTGGTAAACTAAGTCTTTGGTAGCTCTAGGATTTCAACTTTATTTCGAGACTACCGTGTTTTAGATATTTTCTTGCAAGTTGATACAAATAGGTTTTTGCCATTGTTCATGGAAGTCTAGTTCCATTGGATTAACCCTGGGCATTACTTTTATATCTACAGCCTCCCCTTCTCTCAATGATCTTTAGATGCAACTTTACATTACATTGTTTATGAATTACAGGTAATTGAGCATATGGAGGAGGAGCAAGCATGCCTATTTGGCGATATTGTGCTTAGTTCGTTTCGTCCTAAGATTCTTATCATTTCCACCCCAAATTACGAGTACAATGTACTACTGCAAAGTTCTAATCTATCAGGACAGGAAGAGGATCCAGATGAGAAAGAAGAGTTGCAGTTGCAGTCTTGTAAGTTCCGCAACCACGACCACAAATTCGAGTGGACGAGAGAGCAATTTGGCCGTTGGGCAACTGCGCTAGCGCTGAGACACAAGTATGGTGTTGAGTTCAGCGGGGTTGGTGGATCAGCTGGGGTGGGACCAGGTTTTGCTTCACAGATTGCTGTCTTTAGGAAGGAGCCGCAGCAAGAGCCTGAAGGTGATGATGTTATGAAGAATGTAGATACAACACAGCTTCACTATAAGCAGATATGGGAGTGGAATGCTGCTACTAGTGCTGTAGGGTGAACTCCCTGAACTGTTCAGAGTTTTATCTCTGTGAATTTTGCCAGGTCTTAGTACTTTTTTGATCGACAATGCCTTAAAATTTCCAATTCTAGCGCTTTCTTTTCTAGATACTGGATAAAAAACAGAATTTTGGTCTTGATGTCAAAGTTAGCTCAACGTATGATTATATAACATCTACACAATGTGGTAATGCAGGTTTTTCCCCCTTTCTTGGTTCTTATTTTTGACGAGAGTTAATAGAGTAGTAACGTGTTCCATGGATTTACCCACTCAGGTATATGTAAGATGAAGTCAAATTCCTGACATCCCAAGCCATCTCCAACCTTATTTGCCCTACGTGTTTGGATACTAATGACATCTACGACCCACGAAACACACCAAGCCATTCAAGTTTGTGTTGTAACCATCCAATGCACAATGATCTTATCGAAAGGTCTTGGGAACGCCACTGACAAAGTTAGCAATGCAAGGGAGCGGCTGAAGATTTGCAACAAAAAAACTTCTAGCAGCCTTATTCAAGAGAGAAGTTCTCCGGCAAAATGTATTAGTGGAATACGAGAGGTTCTCTGCTGTATGGACTCAGTTTGCTTAGGGCAAATGAAGTGGAATTGGTTGAATATTATCGAATTATTCTTGAGGGGGAAGATATATTTTTTGGCTAAGAAATGTAAAACTCAATTGGTTCGTTGCAAGGGAGAAGAATAAAATTTTTTTTCTTAGACGACACCATCAACAAGAGAAAATACGACGGGCTTATCGCTTTGAAAAACGAAGCATAGTGCTGGACTAATTATAGAGGGAAGGGCTGTGAACTACTTCATGAGAATGTTCTCTGATCGCATACCTTCCCACGCCCTGCCCGCTAGCCTATCTTCAATAGCTTCCGAGTTGGGAATAATCTCTCCGTTGAAAATGCTTGTCAATTTTGCCTCTTCGTGAAGCCACTTAACGCCTCCACTCCTAACGGCTTCAATGCTTCATTCTTTCAGCATGATTGGGAGATTGTGAACGCTAATAATGAATGTTCATAATGCTGAAGTTTCAATCAGACTTTTCTCGTTCTCATTTCGAAAGTTGAAACGGCCATTTTTATTAGTTTTAAAGTTCTACACAAATAAGCCATATTTACCTCTAACATCAAAGCCTCATTTAACTCCGTCAAAACCATTGTTGTCATCTTTTATATGAGCATTTAAATCACTTGCTAAGCCACATCATCCGAATCTTGCAAGTACTTCGGCGGGCACACGTATGGAGAACAGATTCTAAGTTTACCCTAACTTCCGCTTGATATATAAAAATTTATCTAAAAAAATTTATACCTTTTCTCGTTTTCAATTTCTCATGCTACCTACCCATTTGATTTTTTTAGATAAATAATATGAATTTTTCTTCTAACTTTCTTATATTTGAAGCAGACAGTTAATTTTACTCTTTTGGACCAATTTGTTAATTTGTCTACTCTTTTTATACTTCACATTGTGTTTAAGTGCGTCATCTTTTTATATTTTATATTGTGCGTTATATAGAGCTATATGACCAAACATAAATTTATCTAAAAAAATTTAAAAATTTATTTTACTATTATGAGTCATCTGACAATATACCAATCCTTTTTACGATAGGCCTTCTCAAACGAGGCCGGAAAAGAAGCAAATTAATAAAACTATTTGTTATGTATAACAATTTTAATGAACAACGTCAAAAAACAAAAAGAAAAACAAAAGAAGTTGGAGGTAAGAATTTATGCAAATAGCATTAGGCCAAAAAAAAAAAAACAAAAATTCAGGGATGCTTTTCAGTGACATTGACGACACTGAAAACTAGGATCCCAAGAGAGGGAAGGGGACAACAACAAAGAAAAAGCTTGGGACTTTCATTTGGATTCGATGACTCAATTATAAAACATATATCATACTTGCCGTATCATTTATTCAAAATGATTTTAAATCACAATTTAAATTAATCATGATCCTATGATTTATTAGTATAGCATTTACTATTTATATTAAACACATTTTGTTATTCATACGGATAAAAATAGAAAAAAAACAGCTGTAATATTCTTAAATTTTAATTTTTTTTAACTTAAATCCTATACTTTAATTTTGTCTTAGCATATATTTTATTAAATTCACATTACTTGTCAAATTATCACGTAAAAGTCTGATATGACCTTTATTTTAAGTACTTTTATACTTTTAAAAACTTTAGCCCATGCATGGATTTAGTTAAAAATATCGACGGAAAATTAGGGAAAAAATAAAAACA
>JAOVVI020017378.1:0-10628 GCA_028571085.2 Nepenthes alata | reverse complement strand
CCAGCACCCCGTGTGTCACTCCCAGCACCTCCTGTGTCGAGCCCAGCACCCCGAGTGTCACTCCTAGCACCTCCAGTGCTGCTCCCAGCACCTCCAGTGTCACGCCCAGCACCGCGATTGTCGCTCTCTGCACCTCCAGTGTCGCACCCAGCAAGGCCAGTGTCGCGGCTAGCACCTCCAGTGTCGCGCCTAGCACCGTGAGTGTTGCTCCCAGCCCCTCCATTCTTGCACCAGCACCGCGAGTGTCACTCCCCTCACCTCCAAGGTTGCTCCTAGCACCGCGAGTGTCGCACCCAGGAACTCCAAAGTCACGCTAAGCACCGCGAGTGTTTCTCCCGGCATCCCAATTGTTGTGGCCAACACCGTGAATGTCACTCCCAGCACCTCTACTGTCGCGCCCGTCACTGCGAGTGTCACACCTAGTTCCTCTAGTGTCGCACCCAGCACCGCCAGTGTCGCTCTCAGCAACTCCAGTGTCGTGCCCAGCACCACCAGTGTCGCTCCCAGCACCTCCAGTGTCGTGCCCAGCACCACGAGTGTCACACCCAGCACCTCCAGTGTCGTACCCAGCACCCCGAGTGTCACTCCCAGCACCTCCAGTGTCTCACCCAGCACCGCAAGTGTTGCTCCCAATAATGCCAGTGTCGTGCCCAGCACCTCCAATGTCGCGCCCAACACACTGAGTGTCGCTACCAGCACCTCCAGTGTCGCGCCCAGCACTGCGAGTGTCGCAGCCAGCACCACCGGTGTCGCGCCCAGCATTGTGAGTGTTGCTCCCAGCACCTAAAGTGTCACGCCAGTACCGTGAGTGTTGCTCCCCGCATCTCCAGTGTTGGGCCCAGCACCGCAAGTGTCGCTCCCAGCACCTCCAGTATCGCACCCAGCACCGTGAGTGTCGCTCCCAGCTCCTCCAGTGTCGCGCCCAGCACCGCGAGTGTTGCTCCCGGCACCTCTAGTGTCATGCCCAACTTCGTGAGTGTCGCTCCAAGCACCTCTAGTGTCGCCCCCATCACCGCGAGTGTCACTCCTAGCTCCTCCAATGTCGTGCCCAGCAACGCCAGTGTCACTCCCAGCACCTCCAGTGTCGCGCCCAGCACTACCAGTGTCGCTCCCAGCACATCGAGTGTCGCGCCCAACATCCCGAGTGTTGCTCCCAGCACCCCGAGTGTCGCTCCTAATGCCTCCAGTGTCGCACCCAGCACCACGAGTGTCGCTCCCAGCACCTCCAGTATCACGGCCAGCACCCCGAGTGTCACTTCCAAGACCTCCAGTGTCGCGCAAAGCACCGTGAGTGTCGCTCCAGCACCTCCAGTGTCGCGCACAGCACCATGACTATTGCTCCAAGCACCTCCAGTGTCGCGCACAGCACCGTGACTATTGCTCCAAGCACCTCCAGTGTCGCGCTCAGCACCGCGAGTGTCGCTCCAGCACCTCCAGTGTCGCGCCCAGCACCGCGAGTGTCCCTCCCAGAAACTCCAGTGTCGCACTGAGCTCCGCTAGTGTCGCACCCAGCACCTCTAGTGTCGCGCCCAGCACCGCGAGTGTCACTCCCAACACCTCCAGTGTCTCGCCTAGCACCGCTAGTGTCGCTCGTAGAACCTCCAATGTCGCACCCAGCACCCCGAGTGTCGCTCCCAGCACCTCCAGTGTCTCGTCTAGCTTCCCAAGTGTCACTCCCATCACGTCCAGCACCTCCAGTGTCGCTCCCAGCACTTCCAGTGACGTTCCCAGCAACGCCGGTGTCACGGCCAACACTGCCATTGTTGCTCCGAGCACCTCTAGTGCCGCGCCCAGAACCGCGAGTGTCGCTCCCAGCACCTCCAGTGTTGCGCCCAGCACCACGAGTATTGCTCCCAGCACCTCCAGTGTCGTACCCAACACCGCGAGTGTCGATCCAAGCACCTCCAGTGTCGCGGCCATTACCGTGAGTGTCACTCCTAGCACCTCAAGTGTCACGCCCAGCACCGCCAGTGTCGCTCCCAGCACCTCCAGTGTCGCGCCCAGCACCTCCAGTGTCGCTACCAGCACTTTTAGTGTCGCGCCCATCACCCCAAGTGTCGCTACCAGCACCTCCATTGTCGCGCCCAGTACCGCAAGTGTCACTCCCAGCACCTCATGTGTCGAGCCTAGCACCCCAAGTGTCGCTCCCAGCACTTTGAGTGCCACTCCTAGCACCTCCAGTTTTGCGCCCAACACCGCGATTGTCGCTCTCTACACCTCCAGTGTCGCGCCCAGCAAGGCCAGTGTCGCGCCCAGCAGCTCCATTGTTGCGCCAGCACCGTGAGTGTCGCTCCCCACACCTCCAATGTTGCGCCCAGCACATCAAGTGTCGATCCCAGGACCTCCAGTGTCGCGCCCAGCACCGCGAGTGTCACTCCTAGCACCTCGAGCGTTATGCCCTGCACCGCGAGTGTCGCTCTCAGCACCTCAACTGTCGCGCCCAGCATCGCTAGTGTCGCTCCCACCACCTCTAGTGTCACGCCCAGCACCGCCAGTGTCACTCCCAGCACCTCCAGTGTCGTGCCCAGCCCCACTATTGTAGCTCCAAGCACCTCCAGTGTCGCACCCAGCTTCGCCAGTGTCGCACCCAGTACCTCAAGTGTCGCGTCCAGCACCCCGAGGGTCGCTCCCAGTATCGCCAGTGTCGAGCCCAGCAATGCCAGTGTTGCGCCCAGCACTACCATTGTCACTCCGAGCATCTCTAGTGTCACACCCGGCACCGCGAGTGTCGCTCCTAGCACCTCCAGTGTTGCACCCAGCACCACGAATATTGCTCCCAGCACCTCCAGTGTCGTGCCCAGCACCGCTAGTGTCGCTCCAAGCATCTCCATTGTCGCGCCCATCACCGTCAGTGTCACTCCTAGCACCTCAAGTGTCATGCCCAGCACCGCTAGTGTCACTCCCAGCAGCTCCAGTGTCGTGCCCTGCACCTCCAGTGTCCCTACCAGCACTTCTAGTGTCGCGCCCATCACCCCAAGTATCGCAACCAGCACCTCCAGTGTCGCGCCCAGCACCGTGAGTGTCGCTACCAGAACCTCTAGTGTCGCGCCCAGCACCGCGAATGTCGCTCCCAGCACCTCCATTGTAGCACCCAAAAATGCCAGTGTTGCACCTATCACTTCCAGTGTCGTGTCAAGTACCACGAGTGTCTCTCCCAGCACCTCCAGTGTCTCGCCCATCACCACGAGTGTCACTCCTTGCACCTCCGGTGTCACGTCCAGCACCACCAGTGTCACTCCCAGCACCTCCAGTGTCATGCCCAGCACCCCAGGTGTCGCTCCCAGCACCTCCTGTGTCGCGCCCAGCACACTGAGTGTCGCTCCCATCAGCTCCAGTGTCGCGCCCAGCACCGCTAGTGTCATGCCAGCACCTCCAGTGTCGCTCCGAGCACCTCCAGTGTCGCTCCCAGCACCTCCAATGTCGCTCCCAGCACCTCCAGTGTCGCACTAAGAACCTCGAGTGTCATACCCAGCACCCTGAGTAGCGCTCCTAGCACCTCCTGTGTCTCGCCCGGTAACGCCAGTGTTGCACCAAGAACCTCCAGTCTCACGCCCAGAACCGTGAGTGTCACTCCCAGCACCTCCAGTGTCGTGCTCAGCACCACGAGCGTCACTCCCAACACCTCCAGTGTCACGCCAAGCACTGCAAGTGTCGCTCCCCGCACCTCAAGTGTCGCTCCCAGCACCGCGAATGTCGCTCCAAGCACTTCCAGTGTCGCGCAAAGCACCCCGAGTGTCACCCCCAGCACCTCCAGTGTCGCGCCCAGCACCACTAGTGTCGCTCCCTGCACCTCCATTGTCATGGCCAGCACCGCGAGTGTCGCACCCAGCACCCCCAGTGTCGCGCCAAGCACCGCCAGGGTCAAACCCTGCACATCCAGTATCGCGCCCAGCAGCGCGAGTGTCACTCCGAGCACCTCTAGTGTTGCACCCAGCACCGTGAGTGTCGATCCTAGCATCTCCAGTGTCACGCCCCACACCGCGAGTGTCGCTCCCAACTCCTTAAGTGTCGCACCCTGCATCGCCCATGTCGCACACAACACCTCCAGTGTCACGCCCAGCACCGCGAGTGTTGCTCCCAGCACCTCCAGTGTCACACCCAGCGCCACGAGTGTCGCTCCCAGCACGTCAAGTGTCGTGCCTAGCACTGCCAGTGTCGCTCCCAGCACCTCCAGTGTTGCGCCCAGCTCCGCAAGTATCACTCCTAGCACCTCCAGTGTCATGCCAAGCAACCCGAATGTCGCTCCCAAAACCTCAAGTGTCGCGCCCAGCACAGCGAGTATCACTCCGAGCACCTCCAAAGTCACGTCCAGCACCGCGAGTGTCACTTTCGGTGTCGTGCCTAGCACCACCATTACTGCTCCCTGCACCTCAAGTGTCGTTCCTCGCACCACGAGTGTCGCTCCCAGCACCTCCAGTGTCACGCCCAGCACTTCGAGTGTCACTCCCAGCACCTCTAGTGTTGCACCCAACAACGCCAGTGTTGCACCCAGTTCCTCCAATGTTGTGCCTAGCACCGCGAGTGTTGCTCGCAGCACCACCAGTGTCGTAGCCAGCACCGTGAGTGTTGCGCCCAGCACTGTGAGTGTCGCTCCCAGCACCTCCAGTGTCGTGCCCAGCATCGCCATTGTCGAACCTAGCACCTCCAGTGTCACGCCCAGCACTGCGAGTGTCACTCACAGCACCTCTAGTGTCGTGCCCAGCATCACGAGTGTCGATCCTAGCATCTCCAGTGTCGCGCCTAGCACCCCGAGTGTCACTCCCTGCACCTGAAGTTTCACGCCCAGTAACACCAATGTCGCACCCAGCATCTCCAGTGTCGCGTCCAGCACCGCGAGTGTCGCTCCCAGCACCTCCAGTGTCGCGCCTAGCGCCCCGAGTGTCGCTCCCAGCCCCTCAAGTGTCGCGCCCAGCACTGACAACGTCGCTCCCAGCTCCTCCAATGTCACACCCAGCACCGCGAGTGCCACTCCAATGACCACTAGTGTCGCGCCAAGCAACCCGAGTGTCCTCCCAGAACCTCAAGTGTCATGCCCAGATCCGCGATTGTTGTGCCCAGCACCTCCAGTGTCGCGCCCAGCACCCCGAGTGACGCTCCCAATTCCTGCAATGTCGAGCTCAACACCCCGAGTGTCATTCCTAGCACCTCCAGTGTCGCACCCAGTTATGCCAATGTCGCACCTAGCACCTCCAGTGTCACGCCCAGCTCTGCGAGTGCCGCTCCCGGAACCTCCAGTGTCACGCCCAGGCCCACATGTGTCGCTCCCAGCACCTCCAGTGTTGTGCCCAGCACTACAAGTGTCGCTCCCAGCAACTCCAGTGTCGCGCCCAGCACTGCGAGTGTCTCTCCTAATACCTAATGTGTCGCGCCTAGCACCGCGAGTGTCGCTCCAAGAACCTCCAGTGTCGCGCCCAGCACCCCGATTGTCACTCCCAACACCTCCAGTGTCGCGCCCGGCAATGCAAATGTCACATCCAGCGCTGCCAGTGAACCTCCCAGCACCTCTAGTGTCGCGCCCAGCAACCTAGTGTCACTCCGAGCCCCTCCAGTGTCACGGCCAGCACCCCGAGTGTCGCTCCCACCACCTCCAGTGTCCCACACAGAAACGCCAGTGTCGCACCCAGCACCTCCAGTGTCTTGCCCAGTACCGCGAGTGTCACTCCCCGTAGCTCTAGTGTCGCGCCCATCACCGCGAGTGTCACTCCTAGCACCTCCAGTGTCACACCCAACACCGCCAGTGTCGCTCCCAGTACCTCCAGTGTCGCACCGTGCACCTCTAGTGTCGCTACTAGCTCCTCCAGTGTCGCGCCCAGCACACTGAGTGTCGCTCCCAGCACCTCTATTGTCGCACCCAACACAGTGACTGTTGCTCCCAGCACCACCAGTGTCGCGCCCAACACTGCGAGTGTCATTCCCACCTCCTCCAGTGTCGCATCCAGCACCCCGAGTGTCACTCCTAGCCCCCCATGTTGCGCCCAGCTCCCCGAGTGTCGCTCCCGGCACGTGTAGTGTCACGCCAAGCACCCTGAGTGTAGCTCCCGGCACGTGTAGTGTCACGCCAAGCACCCCGAGTATGGCTCCCAGAACCTCCTGTGTCATGCCCAGAAAACACCTGTGTCGCACCCTGCCCCTCCAGTGTCACGCCTGCCACAACAAAGGTCGCTCCCATCTCCTCCAGTGTCGAGCCAAGCACTGCCAGTCTCGCTCCCAGCGCCTCAAGGGTCACGCCCAGCACCGCAAGTGTCACTCCCAGCACCTCCATTGTCACGCCGAGTATCCCGAGTGTCACTCCCGGCACCTCTAGTGTCGCACCGAGCAACGCCAGTGTCGCACCCAACTCCTCCATTATCGCGCCCAACACGGCGAGTGTCGCTCGCAGCACCACAAGTGTCGAAGCCAGCATCGTGAGTGTCCCTCCCAGCGCCTCCAGTGTCGCGCCTAGCACAGCGAGTGTCCCTCCCAGCACCCCTAGTGTCACGCCTCGCACCGCCAGTGTCGTACCCAGCACCTCCAGTGTCGCACCCAGCACCGCGAGTGTCGCTCCCAGCACCTATAGTTTTGTGCCCAGCACCGTGAGTGTCGATCCCAGCATCTCCAGTGTCACGCCGAGCACCCAGAGTTTCGTTCCCAGCACCTCAAGTTTCACACCAAGTAATGCCAATGTCGCACGCAGCACCTCCGGTGTCACGCCCAGCACCGCCAGTGTCGCTCCCCGCACCTCCTGTGTCGTGCCCAGTGACGCGATTATCGCTCCTAGCACCTCAAGTGTCACGCCCAGTACTGCCGGTGTTGCTTCTAGCACCTCCAGTGTCACGCCCAACACCGCAAGTATCGCTCCAAGCACCTCTAGTGTCGCGCCAAGCAACCCGAGTGTCGCACCCATAGCCTCAAATGTCGCGCCCAACATCGCGAGTGTCGCGCCCAACACCTCCAATGTTGCGCCTAGCACCCCGAGTGTCGCTCCCAATACCTCCAATGTCACGCCCAGCAATCCGAGTGTCTCTTCCAGCACCTCTAGTGTCGCGCCCAACCCCGTGAGTGTCGCTCCCAGCACCTCCAGTGTCATGCCAAGCCCCACAAGTGTCGCTTCCAGCACCTCCAGTGTCGCACCCAGCACATCCAGTGTCACTCCCAGCAACTCCAGTGTTGCGCCCAGCACCGCGAGTGTCGCTCCAAGCACCTTAACTGTCCCGCCAAGCAACCCGAGTGTCACTCCCAATACCTCAAGTGTCACTCCTAGCACCGCGAGTGTCGCTCCCAGCACCTCTAGTGTCGCACCCAGCACCCGTTGTGTCACTCCCAGCACCTCCAGTGTTGCGCCCGGCAATGCCAGTGTCGCATCCAGTACCTCCAGTGTTGCGCCCCGCACCGCCAGTGTCACTCTCAGCACCTCCAATTTCGCGCCCAGCACCCATAGTGTTGCTCCCAGCACCTCCATTGTCGCGCCCAGCACACTGGGTGTTGCTCCCAACCCCTCCAGTGTCGCACCCATCACCGCGAGTGTCGCTCCAAGCACATCCAGGGTCACACCCAGCACCGTGAGTGTCGGTCCTAGCCCTCCAATGTTGCATCTAGCACCCCGAGTGTCGCTCCCAACACCTCCGGTGTCACACCCAGCACCACGAGTGTCACTCCCAACACGTGCAGTGTCACACCCAGCACCCCGAGTGTTGCTCCCAGCACCTCCTGTATCGCGTCCAGCAATGCCAGTGTCGTACCCAAAACCTCCAGTGTCGCGCCTAGCACTGCAAGTGTCGCACCCAACACCTCATGTGTAGTGCCCAGCACCCCGAGTGTTGCTCCCAGAACCACCAATGTCACACCCAGTACCCCGAGTGACGCTCCCAGCACCTCCAGTGTTGCGCCCAGCAACGCCAATGTCGACCACACCACCTCCAGTGTCGCGCCCAGCACTGCCAGTGTCGCTTCCAGCACCTCCAATGTCACGCCTAGTACCGCGAGTGTCACTCTCAATACCTCCAGCGTCCCTCCCAGCACTGTTAGTGTGATTCCCAGAACCTCTAGTGTCACGCCTAGCGCCGCGAGTGTCGCTCCAAGCATCTGCAGTGTCGAGCCAAGCAACCCGAGTGTCGCTCCTTGCACCTCATTTGTCGCGCGTCGCATCGCGAGTGTCACTCCCAACAACTCCTGTGTCGCCCCCAGCACCCAGAGTTTCACTCCCAGCTCCTCTCGTGTCGTGCCCAGCAATGCCAATGTCGCACCCAACTCCTCTAATGTGGCGCCCAGCACCACGATTGTCGCTCGTAGCACCACCAGTGTCGAGCCAGCACCGTGAGTATCGCTCCCAGCACCACTAGTGTCACGCCCAGCACCGCCAGTGTCGCACCCTGCTCCTCCAGTGTAACGCCCAGTACTTCGAGTGTCTCTCCTAGCACCTCTAGGAGCGTGCCTAGCACCGCGAGTGTCGATCCTAGCATCTCCTGTGTCACGCCCATCACCCCGAGTGTCACTCCCAGCACCTCAAGTTTCGCACCCAGTAATGCCAATGTTGCATCCAGCATCTCCAGTGTCGCGCCCAGCACTGTGAGTGTCACTCCCAGCACCTCCAGTGTCATGCCTAGCGCTGCCAGTGTCGCTCCCAGCACCTCAAGTGTCGTGCCTAGCACTGCCAGTGTCACTCCCAAACCCTCTAGTGTCATGCCCAGCACCGCGAGTGTCCCTCCAAGCACCTCCAGTGTCGCACTAAGGACCCCAATGTCACTCCCAGAACCTCAAGTGTCGCTCCCAGCACCGCGAGTGTCGCACCCAGCACCTCCAATGTCGCGCCAAGAACTCTGAGTGTTGCTCCCAATACCTCCAATGTCACGCCCAGTACCCCGAGTGTCACTTCCAGCACCTCCAGTGTCGCACCCAGCCCCGTGAGTGTCGCTCCCAGCATCTCCTTTGTCACGCCAAGCCCCACAAGTGTCGCTCCCAGCACCTCCAGTGTCGCGCCCAGCACTTCCAGTGTCACTCCCAGAAACTCAAGTGTCGCACCCAGCACCGCAAGTGTCGCTCCAAGCACCTTCAGTGTCTCGCCAGGCAACCCAAGTGTCACTCCCAATAACTCAAGTGTCGCGCCTAGCACAGTGAGTGTCCCTCCCAACACCTCTAGTGTCGCGCCAAGCACCCGTTTTGTCACTCCCATCACCTCTAGTGTCACGCCCCAGCACCCCGATTGTCGCTCCCAGCCCTCCAGTGCTGTGCCCGGCAATGCCAGTGTCGCATCCAGCACCTCCAGTGTCGCTCCCAGCACCAACTGTGTCGCTCCCAGCACCTCCAGTGTCACACCCAGCTCCCATAGTGTCACTCCTAGCACCTCCACTGTTGTGCCCAGCACACTGAGTGTTGCTCCCAGCCCCTCCAGTGTCACGCCCAGCACCTCTAGTGTCGCACCCAGTACCTCCAGTGTCACTCCTAGCACCTCTAGTGTCGAACTGAGCACCTCCAGTGTCACGCCCAACAACGTGAGTGTCGCACCCAACACCTCCAATGTTGTGCCTAGCACCCCGAGTGTCACTCCCAGCACCTCCAGTGTCACGCCTAGCACCCCGATTCTCGCTCCCAGCCCTATAGTGTTGTGCCTGGCAATGCCATTGTTGAATCCAGCACCTCCAGTGTCACGCCCAGCACCGCCAGTGTCGCTCCCATAACCTCTAGTGTCCCACCCAGTACCCATAGTGTTCCTCATAGCACCTCCACTGTCGCGCCTAGCACACTGAGTGTTGCACCCAGCCCCTCAAGTGTCACACCCAGCACCGCGAGTGTCGCTCCCAGCACCTTCAGGGTCACACCCAGCACCGCGAGTGTCGCAGCCAGCACCCCGAGTGTCGCTCCCAGCACATGCAGTGTCACACCCAGCACCCTGACTGTTTCTCCCACCACCTCCTGTGTCACATCCAGCAATGCCAGTGTCACACCCAGCACCTCCAGTGTCACTGCCGGCACTGCGAGTGTCACACCCAACACCTCTAGTGTAGTGCCCAGCTCCCCGAGTGTCGCTCGTAGAATAACCAATGTCATGCCCAGCACCACGAGTGATGCTCCCAGCACCTCCAGTGTCGTGCCCAGCAATGCCAATGTCGCAGCCAGCACAACTCTAATGTCGCACCCAACACTGCAAGTGTCACTTCTAGCACCTCCAGTGTCACGTCCAGCACCACGAGTGTCACTCCCAGTGCCTCCAGCATCCCGCCCAGCACTGTCAGTGTCATTCCCAGAACCTCCAGTGTCGCACCCAGCACCGTGAGTGTCGCTCCAAGCACCTCCAGTGTCATGCCAAGCAACCCGAGTGTTGCTCCCTGCACCTCAAGTGTCACGCGTCGCACCACGAGTGTCACACGTCGCACCACGAGTGTCACTCCCAGCAACTCCAATGTCTCACCCAGCACCCCGATTGTTGCTCCTAGCTCCTCTATTGTCACACCCAGCAACGCCAGTGTCACACCCAGCTCCTCTTATGTTGCGCCAAGCACCGCGAGTGGGTTTGACACTGAAGGTGCTTGGAGCGACACTTGGGGTGCTGGACGTGACGCTGGAGGTGCTAGGAGCGACACTGGCGGTGCTGGGCATGACACTAGAGGTGCTAGGAGTGACACTAGAGGTGATAGGAGTGACACATCAAGTGA
>JAOVVI020017377.1:0-10628 GCA_028571085.2 Nepenthes alata | reverse complement strand
TAATAGTTGGTTACCCGCTATGAAGGCCGGCCTGCCATTGCTCAAACTTATTCCTGATCATGAACTTGTTACAGCATCTGTCAATTTTAGATCAGGTAGCGCATGCATTATTAATAATTAGGAGGTGCAGCCACGGTTTTTTTAAAGGTTATCGCGTAATTTAGCAAACCTCCCTCCCTCAGGATGCCAATATTTAATTTGCCTTGTTTTGGGTTTTTTTATTAATTTTGTTTTTGTAAAACAAAAAAAAAAAACTTACGCTCGTAGGATTCATCAGATTCTCCAAACTGTCGCGAGTATTTTCCTCCCAAGAATTGCTGCCGTTCACTACCCTCTCCTTCAACTTATCACTGGTCCCGAAAAACAGCAAGAAATTTTCCTAGTAAAATGTTTGAATTCAGCAAAAATAGGCACAACCTACGTAGTAAAATAAATTTGAACCTCAATAAAATATAAAATACCAGACACTTAAAAGAGTATAAAAAATATAACATTACATAATATTTTTTAATATGAAAAATCTTTTCAAACTAACAAAAAATAAATTACAAAATAAATTCTAAATAAATTTACTATAAAAATAACCGGTTATAAAATAACTTTCTTTAAAATTCTTTCACTAAAACCCAAGTAAATGATGATTAAACATATCTAACACTCTACGGAAGAAAAAAAATACACCAAGAGATATGAGTAATTACATCATAAGAAAATTAATATTAGAACAATGTATTCAACCTCGACAAAAAATAAAATTTAAATTAAACCTCAATCATATGTTGAACATTTTCCTCTCTTTTCTCTCGGCATGGTCTTCATTGTGTTGCAAAATAATTTCGAGTATCCTTAAATCAAATCGGAGCAACTTTATAGTAGTTTCAGCGCACGAGCGCTCTCTAGGTGCGTAACAGATACAGACTCACTGGATAAATATCGTACATGCATCCCTTATGCGCTACTCCTCTAAGCAAATGGCACGCGTGCTTCCTTCAAGCGCCTATCATGTGCCACTCAGCCTTCAACCAATACTCAGTCGACTTTTGCACGACCCTTGCTTGACTCATCCGAGCAAACGTTCCACAAGCTAATATTATGTGTCCCTTAGATGAGCCATCTATTTATTATAGTACCCATAAGAAAGTGACCCAAAGCCCAACATAAAATACCACATTATTTTTACATGACAATTATATTTAGTTAAAAAGATAATTTTCCTTTTCACTTAAATACAGCAGAAATTACAAATGTTTTAGTTTGGAGGAGGGGGGGAATGTCTAGGAAAAAATCCACGAAACCAAGTGCTGTTCCACTTCTTCCCAGTTATGAACTTTAGTCACAAGTGGATGCTGATGAACGGACAGCGTCTTGCACCAAGGGTAAGAGTTCTCATAGTCAAAAAGTAGAACTCTTATTCCAACTTCGGCACACTCAATAGCATATCTTGGGTTGTCATCAATCAAAACCTTCACTCCCATTGACCTGCCACATATATACGCACAAGCACACCCAGTCAAACCCAAACCCGATAGTTCAATATTCTGCTTCTGCCTATCCATTATTTTACCAACTCACAACAACGTAATGGAGCCAGAAGCTCCATAAACTGACGTATTTACATCACTCGGGACTACACTAAACTTTGTTCTCTTTTCCATAAGGAGAACGGCAAAAACAAAAGTACTCAGATAAGAACAAGTAATATATATCAAGAATAGTAAAACTGACACATGAACCTAGTGACTCCCCCCATCTAAAGCAAAACGACTAAACGAGTTGGAATAGGATGAAAGTGAATTGAAGCTTGATGAGTACCTGTGCGGTTTTGGGTTGGAATATTAGTTTTGAAACAAAACGAGTACCTGCAGATATCTGACTTGGATCTTGACTCTCCATCTAAAGCAAAGTGATTGCCAAAGTGAATTTCCTGAAAGATTCCTGGATAGTGCTTCTTTATCCACTCAACTGTCTGGTCTTTGATTGCATTTTGACGAGACCTGTATGAAGGAAGCTTAGCAAATCAGGTGGTCAGTTGTCCAGAATGAAAATTATATTGCCTTAATTGTAGTGAAGAAAAGGGGGAAAATATACCAAAAAAAGGGGATAAAACTTTATATTGGCTAGAAGAGAGTTCAGCAGACGTACGTGACAACTGACAAGTTGCAAAACTGTGACAACTTTTGAAGGGCCCTCTGAGATCCTGGGATAGGGTGAATCCCATTCTCAAAATAAGAAGTCTTAAAGAACTCATGAACACGAATATCAGCTGTCAAAAACAGCAATGATTTAAGAAGTCAGCTAACGTGCATACTATGGTATGGGATTGAGAACAAGAACGCTCCATTGCTCAGGAAGACGTATAATGATTTAAGAAGTCAGGTAACGTGCATACTATGGTATAGGATTGAGAACAAGAACGCTTCATTGCTCAGGAAGACGTATAATGAAGCCAGTCAATAGCTGGAAAGTCATGAGAAGATACCTGAAAGCAGTTCCGCTTTGAAAGAAAACTTTCCCAGTATCCATGCCCCCAAAGGAAAAGATAGTAACAAAATCAACTCAGCTAGTTTTCCTATGCTTCCTTAAAGACAAGACTCTTAGCATAAGTGTGGAATTTAAAGAAATGTTATTTATGAAGTAAGTCTTCAAAATATTAGCAGTTTCAACACACATACAGTTCTAGGTGGCTACCAATTATAACCAGTCAATTTAGCATTTTGTCCATTGTAGACAGCAAACCAAGTAGCATCTCAACTTATGATTTTGACAGAGCATATGGAGACAGCAGAACTCCGGGCAGTACTGAATGGGCTGCAATGCCACTTTCATCAAGGAGTGCTGAAGATGGGTCAGCAAAGTCCAGGAGATATGCAGACACTTACGCGGAAGGCAATTATGCAGCAACATCAGATTTGTACCTTTATATTTCCCTCGTGTAACCATGCATAATGTAGTGCTCAGATATTTCAGGGGTGATTTATGCCACTAAGACTAATGTTAAAATTTAGGGGATGCTGCCCCCAATCCTACCGTAAAAAAAAATCTGGAGTAAAAGAAATTACTCCCCTGTAAAATGGCATCTTTTTGCTATAAAAAAGAAGCTATAATGTTTAGGCTTCCCATTCAAATATTCAGTTATCATAAATTGAAACTACCTATACTTAGTATCCAACATCTTACGTCTTTAAGGCCCCTGACATATAGTCAATAGCCTAATCAGACTTGCTGACTACTATTTCTTCTATTTTTTTCATTTTCGTAACTCGTTGATACAGCAAATTCACACAGTATAGAATCATAGAACAAGAAGAAAACTAAAGCATATAAGATTTGCTAATACAATTGATCTATAATTCAACCTTCCATAAAAAATCCACTACCAATTGAGGCACCATTGCTCTTAATTTGACTGCGTCAGATGAGCCTACTGAAAGCTAATTCAGTTTTGTGGTGGAAGCACTTAATCAATTGATCACCTTCTCAATACGCAGCCGCAGGTTCTTTTTCCAGTAAAAAGAACTATACATAATATGATATATACCCATTATGTGAATATCTAGTAAACCTGAAAGTCTTATTTTTTTTTTTTTTGGGTAATTGAAAAAAAAAGGCTAGTAAAAATAGACTGGTTATTGCAAATCAGAAAGGCATATGCAGAATATAAGTAACAGACTGGTTATTGGACATCGAAAAGGCCACCTTACTAGATGTTTGAGTACTAAGCATGTTTTTTTCTACAGATATAGCACTTCGACAAGGGAAACATGTCATCATATTATTCTAGAAAATTATAATACATAAATATACTTTCTTATCAATCAGAAATTACTTAAGAAAATTATTTTAACTAACAAAAAAATCAAAAAAGATAATGCTTGAGCTTATTACCGATTCCCCCACAGAAGAAAAAAAAAATACCCATAGAAATACACAAACAGAAAACTAACACAGGGTCCATCAACGTGGAAATCAAAAAGCTGACATAGGTTCCATCAACAAGTCAAGTGCAGTTAGACATCAATCATCAGGCATCTAACAGAAACTCTAGACCAAGAAGACTACTATGCCAAAGATACAAAGAAAATCATCCCAACGTTTTCGCTTCAACCTCAGGCATTTGGGGTTTTAGTGACATCTAGGCAAAATAACCTCCATCTCCACCCCCAAAGAAAGAAAAAAAAAAACTAGGCAATGGACATGAAAGTGGTGTAATCCAGATATGAAAACAGAATGAGGCCTAGCCAAAAATATATGCAGTTAAAGTCCCCAAAGAATGGCAATATAGAAATAAGTAGATCAACAATAGTAATCACCCCATTTCTAACTGCTTGAGAACCATAACAATGTATCGATATGGGTTGATTGGATTCAGATGTATAGGCTAAAAGACAGAAGTATTTGAATGAGTATAATATCCAACATATCACCTTGGAATTATAGGAAACATCATGAAGCTTTCCTTGAAATTAGGCCGTAGTCATACGCATAACAATGTAACAGTGAGAAAGCTTCGTTGTGCACTGATTATTGACATAATGACACGAATGGCCAAGACGTATAGAGATTATGTGCCACTCAAATGTGCCATGCAGGTAGAGGATACCCTTGCATATTTTAGTAGTAATTTTGGGTAGGAAATTGTCTATATGATTCAAGAGAGTTTTAAGATAACCTCAATAATTATAGAAAATATAGAAGATATTTACTTTAGAATGTTTTCCAGTGGAGATGATGAAAGAGATTCTAGAGTATTCTTAAGGAAAATATTTGTTAAAAATATTCAAGAGCATAAATCCTAACCATCCATAATGGATGATAAAAGAATAATCCTAACTGTTAGTTAAAAAAAGATACATTCCTTTATTAAAGGACGATATCATTTCATTTGGAACAAGCTTTAAAGAAGCTCAAAGAATACAAGCTAAGGTGAATCCAGATCGTGGTGTAATGAAAAAAGTGGCTAGTCTTGAGAGCTCCACTAGTAAGCTTGCGGATGACTGTTAGAAATATACTCTATACTCTTACACTCAAACTTCTATAGTGAAGAATATTTCATCTAAAAGTCTTGTTGTAATATCCAAGATTTTTTTTCTTTTTTTTGTATTATCATTATATATATATATATATATATATTGTTTTTTCAAGTGGAAATATTTTATAATTAGTTGCACTATTTTGTCCCCTGTAATTACTACAAGTTGATTTTTCATGCTAGTGTCATTATTGTTGATTATTTGGATAAAGTAAATAATCTTAGGGATTAAGACTAGTGAGAAGCTGATTTTGAAGGACAATTTAGTAATTTGATGAACCGGAGATGTTTGTTTATTTGATGTTTAATAAATTAATGAAAGGAGAAGGATAATCCTATGGACCTGATTTCTGGGCTTATGCGGCATCGATTCAGGTTAAACATTATTAAGTAATTGAAGGTACGTTACTGAGTTGAAGGTTACAACTTCAATCGATGATTTGATAGCTGTGAAGGGATGGAAATTAAACTGATTTCCATGAATTGTAACAGCCGCAGTTAGGTATGGGAAGTAATGGATGAAGGCTTGCAGATTGAGGGTGAGAATCAAAAATATGTTGATGGAAGCTTCAAAACTGAAAAAATGTTTGATTTTCTATAATGCATACAGATTTGAGAGGAAGAATTATGAGAGAGAGCGGGTTACAGTTTGAAGATTGACTAGTTAATAAGGAGCTTGATTTCATTATGTTTGGGTCTAGAAATCAGAAGACAGGAAGGAAAGAGGAGGGAAATCAGTTGGAGTGCAGCTGAGAAGGAAGACGAAGCTGAAGAAGAGAGGTTCATGATTTCCAGGTAATTAAATCTGTATTCCATCTCCTATAATACCATAGCCTTTAATTGTGTACAGAAATTAATTGATCACTGTACAAATTCTCTTTGAATTCGACTAAGGAGTTCGTTCACAAAAAGATCACAAGCCACTGTTGGGAAGAGAAGTAGAACGGTTGCTTATAGTGACTTAATCACGAGTTAATTTGCTTATATCATGTTAGAAGTTAGATGTTTTATACGTTAGATGACAAAATTTAACAACTTAAATGAATTTAAACCAAGTTGGGATCAAGAACACAAGAAACAGAGGATGTTTGGAACATGAGCAGTGATAAAACCAGATTTTTTTAGCTAATTTAAGACCAACCATTCATACATTAAATGGATACAAGTACTACCACAAATTATCTGCTATGTAAGTTTGAAGATCCAAGTGTATGTTTTCAATGTCAAAACAGGAATTTGATTACCCGAGAATGCGACGTTGATTTTTGAATGCACAACATTGAACAAAGATGGATGAGAAGGCATCCGGTCACATAGAAGAACAGAGAACTGTGGCTTTGGTGTTTTCCCCTGGTAAATTTAAATGATCATTTAATTTTGTTTGACCATGTTAGAAATTAACTAGCAAATTCTACAACCTAGAGGAATAAAATTATCAAATTTCATTGTCGTATTAAATCTTTTGGTGAATTTGGAGTCATGTCCAGCTGTTCATGAAGTTGAGAAGAAGATAAACAGTGTTCTGTGAGTGGAGACCTCAGTGACTTTCTTGTTAATTAAGTTGCAGGTTTCATGATTGAGTAGGGAGCTTAAGACTCGTTGATTTGTGAATCATATTACATGCTATGATTACTACAAAATATTATGAGATAGATATGAACATATTGATGTTCCTAAACCACCTTAATCTATGAGTAAAATGAAGGGTCAAACGGTCATTTTGGCACAAATTCCAAAAACATATATATATAGATATTATTTTGGGGAATTGTTATATAAAAATTAAAACTATCAATGCATGTATATGAGTACATAAAATAACCCTGGGCAAGGGGAATATGGAGGGGCATAGTGGGATTTATGGTATATTATCATGTATTGTGGATATAATGTGCTCAATATTTAATTGTTGTAATTTGTGAGTGTTAGAAGGCGCCTAGATGCACATGAATCTTGTGGATCAAGAATATTGGTTGGCAGAGTATGTTAGAGAGAATGTAGAAAGAATTGAAGGGCAATTTGACACAATTAATACTAGTATTTAATTGGACGTTTAAGTAATGGTTATTTGCCCTGTGAATGTGACAACTAACACTTTCCAAAGGCTGACCAAGTCGATTTTGTTTGTGGCCGTTTGATTCATGGGAGCACTAGATGTCATTTTGTACATTAAATGCAAGGAAAGACAGCTAACCAAGTGCACATTAATAGCTAGTGGAATCATAATAGTGTGACTTAGAACTAAGATGAGCCGTGCCTCTGGGCAGATTAGATGAGTAAGCGTCACATTTTAATATTTGGACGTTGAATAATACATCTAGAATATGACTTAAAAAAAATAGAAATCAAGTCAAATGGAGTGGTCAAAGGATAAAATCACAATTTCATCACTAAGGGTGGGATTGACCAATTAATTTGGGATTATTGCTTCATGCATGATTTCTTTTTTTATCTATACTTGATTTGATTATCATTATTGCTCAAATCTTATGGATACATTAATAAGATCATATGAAGACATGACGGTTTTAAGAAATATGGAACCCAAGGAAACTTGTATTCTATATTTTTTCAGTACCAATTTTATAGTGGTTGATATCTATTGTTATTAAGGTGGGATTCTTATAGCCATGTGCTCATTATAAATGTGTTATCCAAGACATCACAGTTGAGTGACGCTATGTTTGGTAGGAGAGTACTCGAGGAGTACAATTTTCTTGGGAAGAGGTCTTAGGGGGCCATACTTGGTCGGTTGCCAATATCTGTAGCATCCTAATACTCATGTCAAGAACGCAGCTACGCAGGGGTACAATACGTAGGCATTTGATGCACATTGGTAGAATAAGATCTAAGATGAGTTTATTAACATTTCAATGTTATGATAAGTTGTAATGAGACCTCCATCGTGTTAGGATTTGAAGGAATTCATATTGTTGATTACCTCAAATTCATTTGAATCCAGTTGATAGATGATTTGTTTTGATCGTGGTACTCTTATTGAGATTTGAGTTTGAGCCATGTATATCAAAAGCTAATGCTAAGATTTCTATCATCTTATTATGTTGATGTGGTTGTTTGGAAAATCTGAGTTTATAGATAGTATTATTTATTGCACGAATATGATTTACTTAGTAGGTATTCGACTTATTTCTTATATTTTCTTTCAATCTAGATTAGTGCAGGTATGTTATAGATTCACTTAGGAGGACTCCTACTGAAGTGGATTGTAGAACGAGGACTTTTAAAAGTTTTTAATGCTCAATTTTTCTTTTAGAACTTATTTGAGAAATAATAGCATTGTTTATTTCCGATAACTATTTTTGGCTTACTTTGGAATTACGATATAATAGATATTTATGGCATATCTCCTATATTTGGAAGAGTTTATTTATTTATGGAATGGTATATGATGTTGAAATGTTAAATGGGGTCAACATCGCGAACTAAACAGTTCATAGTTGTAACATTCCGGATCCCCTTTTGGATTATTTCAATATCAATTGTAATTTTTGGTAATTTGGATGTGATGAAAATTAATTAAATATTGTAAAATTTTAAAGGGTTTCAGATTGGTTAATTGTCACCCGAGGTGCACCGTTGTTGCGCCCGTGCGCTAGTTAGATAATAAAACAGAAAGGAAAAGAAATAAATGATAAATAAATAATGCAAAGGAAAAAGAAAAAGGAAAAGGGAAAAAAAGAGATAAAACGGGGGTAAAAGAGGCGTGCAGTAGACGCAAGTAGGGGAAAGAGAAAAGAAAAGGGGAAAGAGGGAGAAAGGAGAAAGGAGAGCAGTGCGCGTGAGAGGGAGAAGAAGAAGGGAGAAAGAGAAAAAGAGTTATGCGTGAGAGGAAGAAGAAGAAGAAGGCAACGCACATGAGTGACGGCAGAGGCACGGAGCGGGAGGAGGAGCGCGTGGTAGGAGAGAAAAAGAGGAGAGAGAGAAGGGCGCGCGAGAAGAGGAGAGAAAAAAACTCGGTTTGGGTATTTCAGAGCATCGTTTTGCCTAATCTGCTTGGTATAAGATAGAAGCAAGTATCCTCTAACCCTATCTTTGGTCTGATTCAACATCTGATATATTTTAACTACTATTTAGAGATTTTACTAATATGCATATTATTTTTATATGCTCAATTTGTTTATTATGTACATGCATGTATGATTTATCGGTCGACTTGGGGGTTTTTGGTTTAGCCTTTGTATTTTCGAGGGTTTTACTATTTTACGAAAGCTTGAGAAATATTCAATACTACATATTTTTATATTAGTACATCTGTATGAAAACGAACATGAAACTTGCATTGGGCCGTGTATTTTCACATGCATGTGTCGGGGATTGTGGTCACTACTATCTATTATTTAGTCAGCTCCCCGATAGGGACATATCTGTTATTTGAAATTCCTTTCCGCCAATAGGAAAGGCTCTATTGTAATAACCCGCCCCTCTGTCTGGTATTTAAAATAAAATTTAATATATTCAAGCATCCTAATATATCTGACAACTTAAAAAATTACACCCAAAATTATAGGTGGCAAAACATAGTGAGTAACCTTACCTATAGAAGATAAAGTATATATGTGGTTTAGCATGCTTGCCTTACCTGTACTTGATTTGGCCTAAAATTATTGGGTAATGAGTAACATTTTTCTCAAGTTAGTCTTTAAATAATCATAACTCAAATTTAGTGCATACTTTGTATTTCAGCATGGATTTGTATTCGGACTTTGATTTGAACTTTGATGTTGAGATTCGCTAATCTTTGCCCACATATGAGTTTTGGTATATCTCGTATACTTGATTTTGATTATACGTTTTGATCCGAACTCTGGATTATCTGTTTATCGTTCTGATCTGACTCTTGTTATCTGCACACAAATTGAATCATCTGGTTATTGGATTTTGTCTCGAATCACGATTTGATTGGGCGCCTAATTGGACATCTGATTGGGCACTTGATTGGACATCTGCTATCGGATTTGACCTCTAGATCACTTCTATTTTCGATATATATATATATATTATGTCCTAAGAGGGCTATTTTCTAATCTGATATCTGCTTTGATATATAATTTGAGTATAAGACTATTATTAGATTTTGATATTGAATTCTGTTTTAGATTTGACAATTTGATTTTTTATATCAGCGATTTGGATTTGTTATCTATTTTTATATCTATTTATAATCCTCCCTCTAATTTATTGGACACATTTGTTTATATTCATATATGATACTTATTGAGTTTTAGACTTATATTTTCTATTGTATCCCTTCAGAGTAGAGAGCTTGGGTACCTAGCAGGAACCGATTGAGATCTGTTGCAGTATCTCATATTTTGGTGAGTATTATATCTATTCTGTTATTATTGGATCTGTTCAAGCTATATATTGGGTTGTGTCTCGGATATTCAATTCGACCTAATATGGCCTTGGATATGTATTTCGACAAACATATCAGTATATTTGATGGACGCGTATATGTATATGTATATGTATATGTATATGTACATGGATTGTCCCTCCTTTACAGCTGTTTAGAGCAGGTTATGATTGTGTTGTCCGAACAGTTGTTCGTCGAATTCCTGTGATGGCTTTTCGGTCT
>JAOVVI020017376.1:0-10628 GCA_028571085.2 Nepenthes alata | reverse complement strand
AAAAACCCTCCGGGCTTCAAGGGCCAAGGAAGAAATCCACTATGAAAATCGACTTACAGACCGGGTGGTAACGCTGCGCTAACCTAGCCGACTTACTTCCATATTGTGATCCCTATCAAGGAACTCATTGGATTCGTCATTGACAACGGAACCGGACGCCTTCCGGCTTTCACAACAATCTTCCCTCTCGAGCAACTTGAATTGCCAAATACTACTGGATCCCCTTCTTCAACGTACCGGCGTCACCAACGAAGGTAGAAGGGTATAGGTGATGGATTGATAAGGAAACAATGGTGAGAAAACTTCTAGCACATGAATCACAATGGTAAAAGGTTGGTTTTCTCAATTTGGAGCAAGATTAAAGAGTGGGAAATACTTTTCTCTCAAGTGGGACAGCTCCAAAAAAATCAATAATCCGTTAGAGTAACTGATTATAGGTATATATTTATTTCCAGCGGCGCTCGAGCTGAACTCGAGCAGGAAGGAGTCAATCAGCGAGCGGGGCCTTTTGGGATTTTGAGCTCGAGCTTGTGGCAAGCACATGGCTTCAGGTTTTTGGGTTCGAGTGAGTAGAGAGCTCACGGAGAGCGTGGGGCTTCGGGATTTTGGGCTCGAGCAGATGGAGAGCACTCGGCAGGCGCGGAACCCCTGGAAGCCGAAACGGACATATGTTGAATGCAACACTTCGACGAAATACAACTCTACATCGACATAAGATTACATAATGTCACGGAATATGCCAATCATAAAAATGACCCTAACTCTTTTGAAGGGTGAGTAATTTCCCGACTTTTGTCTTGTACTTTTCAATTATTGTTGTTAATATAAATTTCTTTATTTTCCCAGTATGTCTCCACGTCACTTTTCCATGATGGCCCTCGAAGTTTTACTCGGAGTCTTTTCTATTGTGGTTCTATTAATAGCTGGCTGACATCATGTTGAATAATTGGCTGGTTCCTACAGAAGGTGCTCTGCAAAATAAGTAATTTAATAGACGATGAACTTCTCATCAATGTGCTCTAGAAATAGATGACATTGTACATGTAGAGACCTCTTGATACTCTCCCAAAATGGGTGTATGTGAGCCAAATAATGAAAAAAATTGAAATATCAAAGGTTAAGTAGGCTTGGTATCTTATTAGCATAATGTGGGAAAACTCAAACTTGACTAGCTAGTTAGGTAGCTTGAGTTTGATTTAAGCTCAACCAAGTTCTAGTTTGATGAGCTCCTAGCCAAGTTCAACTCATGTAGGCTTGCCGTGTGTCCCATGCTGTTGGGAAATTCACAGGACCCTGATTCTTATTCCTTCATGCATGAACAATACAAGAACACTGCAGATTTAACATGGTTCAGCCCACATAACCTATGTCCTTTGGTAAGAAAAGGTTTGCCAACATCGACAAGGAATAGGTAACAAAAGAGTACTTAAACCCTAGCCTATCCTCCAACACATGCTTGGTGCTTTCCACTTCACACACAAGCCTTACGACACTCATTCACTTCTTTTCCCTTAATACTATTGGACTCTCTTTCTCAGTTCTCAACCTCATGATACATGCATATTTATAAGCCTTTTAAGAACCTTAGTTTTACAAAAACTAGGGAACTAACAAAACCTAGCATACAAGAAAATAATAAACTATCTCAAAGTACACTTCCTTTTTTGTCTTCTTTATCCCATGGATTTCATGTCTCCTAACAATTTCCATGTCTCCTAACAATTTCCATCATCAAAATACTTAATGTAGCTAATCATCTTTTTCTTCAATAACCTTTTATGGGCCCATAATGTTGGTGATCACAATTTATCATGCAAAATTGGAAATGATCCGTTATTCAGAAATAGTTTTATGGCATCTCTTACTCTGGCCACTAGCACCCCTTCCCCGTATAAATTGCTTATGCATTCTGAGGTCTCAATGACCTGATCTGCTTTGTGCTGTTTGCAGAGATACATGGCTGACATTGGGAAGTCATGGGCAGTACTCATTGTCTGTGGAGGAATCTTGCCACTGTTTTTGTCAGTGATTTGGTTGCTTATGATTCGACATTTTGTTGCTGGGATGCCCTGGATAACTGTCATACTTTTTAATATTCTGGTAATATCAGTGACAATGTTTTTCTACTCGAAAGGTCCGTAATCTAGCCGATACTTTGTCTTTCAATTGTTCAGTATTTCTTTCGTCTATGTATCTATCAAACATCAGAAGTAAGAGGTTTATCATCAGTATGAGAAGTCTCAGATGATATCGATGTTAAGCTGGTTGCATTGGATGAAATCTTTCAAATTCCCACTATATTCCTTTTTATTGATTCTTTTTTCCTTAATAATGTGTGATATAATTTTTGTTCACTTCATAGCTGGATGGATTGGGAATGATGCTGTATCTCCTATCATTGGTGGGCATGATCCATACATTCATGTATCTGGAAGGGTGTGTTCCCATTTTTTTTCCCAAACTCTTTATACTATTCATCTATTTGATTGGTGGCCGCTTTAATCTGGTAACTTTGTGTCGATCAGGAATTAAATCACCTTCGTGCTACTGCTATCTTAATGACTGTAGTTATGATTATATCCATCCTCGCATCTATTGCAATTGTGAGACGCATCCTCATGGCAACATCAGTTCTTAAGGCAAGTTAAAGACCTTTTATTTTATTTTATTTTTGGATCTATCAATATGGGGGTGCTCTTCCTCGCCCCTAAAAACCCGCCCCCCAGTGCTTATGCAGGCGAGACTTGCTCCATGGTCTCGTGGAAGTACTTAAAGAGAACTTTACCCATTAGTTGGCACCTACGCCATGTTAAACTTTAACTAGATGGCTTTTGATGTTTCATTATGTACTCTACTTATTTGATTTAGTTAACGTCCATATTTGGGGATGATTTTGTAATGGGCCACTACCTTGGTATGATGGTCTATTGCTTCGATTGTATGCAGGTTGCTGCTAAGGTCATAGGAGAAGTTCAAGCTCTTATGATTTTTCCAATCATACCATACACCATTCTTGCAATTTTTTACATGTTCTGGTTCTCAGCTGCTCTCCATTTATTCAGTTCTGGTGAAGTTCGCCAAAATAACTGCGACTCCAACTGTTGTGCTTATGATCTTGGGTTCAAACGGGTGAGCTGTGAACACTGTTGTGGTTACAGCATTCGTTATACTCCTCATATCGGAGTCGCCATCCTCTTCCACCTCTTCGGGTGTTACTGGGTGACACATTTCTTCATAGCATGTTCTTCTACTGTTATAGCAGGCTCGGTTGCTTCTTATTATTGGGCTGCTGGTGAAACATCAGTAAGCACTGTTCTATGTTTAAACCTTAAATCATTCCATGTGGTAAGTATTTGTCCAAAAGCCTCTAACGTGTGAAACCTGTTTTCCAATGAAAGAAGTGAGGTGCTGCTAGATTGAAAAGTTTCGGCGAGAGGAAATCTGTATTTTCTTTTTTTTTTTTGGAGGGGGGGTTAGGCAATGCAGAATGTATAGTCTTTGTATTTTACCCGTTTATTCTCAGGTTTTTGTGCTCTCTATTCTTCCTGAATATCCACAAGTAGTTTTTCTGTTGCTCTTAGAATGAGTACATTTGGTGCTTTACTGGCTGTGCATTCACCATGTTTTCCCCTTATATTGAAAACATATACCAACAGCTGCACTGGGATCGCCTTCACATCATGGCAACTTAAATTGTTAGAAAATCCAACAATCATGCTGGTTGAATGAAATTAATTTAAACCTTGATGACAATTTGATCATGATTTGCTTACGTGTCAATCAATATATGCTGCCTGATGGAGGCATCTGCAATGAATATGGACTGCTCAGGCAAAAATGAATAGCCATCTGATCTGTATCACTGATGCAATAAAATTATCAGATCTCTTGATACCAATATTTCTGATACTACAATAAAATCGCAATATATTGTCGGATCGGAAATATATTTCAATATATTGACTGATGTGCCCCATATTTTTTGATATAATGGCCGATATTTTCCCTTGGTTCCTATTTGCTAAAATATTTTTGCATCTGATGTGTCCAATGCTATTTCATGTCATGATATGTTAAATACTGATATGGCTATGAGCAATATTAATATTTTCATCCATGGTATCATAGGATGCTGTTCTTGACCATTTGTGCTCACTTTTGATGGTTTAAGTAACTTGAACTTGGAACCATTTTTTGGTAATTGCATGCGTCTTGGATTTTCACTATATGCATTATATATTCGCAGTTCTTTCTTGAACTCTGTCATTGACTTTTTGGGATTTCAACTGCAGCCAGAGATTCCATTTCTTCCAGTTTTTGCCTCAATGAAGCGACTTGTCAGATATAGCCTGGGCTCCGTTGCTCTCGGTTCTCTGGTTCTGTCCTTCGTAGAGTCCATCCGCTTTATACTTGAGTCAATTCGTCGCAAACTCAAGGTTCCTTATACAGTCCCTGATGGCTGGGTAGGGAAGGCAGCTTATCATTCTTATCAATTTTCTCTGAAATGTATTGAATGGACCATCAAATCTGTTAACCGTAATGCCTATATAATGGTAATGAAGCTGGAAACTTCCTGTTTACTCTAGTGTTTTCTGTCTAATTAATTGAGGCTTTTTTTCCCTTAATCATTAGTTTAGGCATAATAATAATAGGAAGAGGAAAGGATGCTACTGGTATGAAGAAAGAATGTACTGCATAACAAATAAAGAAATTATAAGTCATGGAGAAAGAGACAGGCAATAAAAAGCCAATCAATGTTGACCACCGTGAGGGTTTTTTTCTAGAGTTTTCTCTCTTTACTGAAATTTTGTTAAAACCTGTTTAAACTTCGGCAGACAAATAGGTAGAATAGCCTTAATCATTATTTTAGACATAATATTATTAAGTGGGTGAGCTTCTGTAAAATAGCAATATTGTTTTGTTATGGCCACGGGTTTGTATCATGGAACAACTCTCTATATTCCATGGGAAAGGCTGCAGTCATATGACATTTTCAGACACCATGATGTGGGAACCTCGTATGGGTGGCCCTTTAGACATAATACTTACAGAAAGATGAGAGAAATGTTATCTGTAGGAAGAGAGAATTGAATGTAGAACAAATTAAGAAAATGTAGTGGAGAAAAGAGAGAGAAAAATCATCAAAATTAAACTCCGTATCATTCCATTTTGATATCAGACAGAAATTTCTGGGATCCTTTGTCACTGAAACCATGATTCCCAGAAGATGATGCTACTGGATTTTGGGTAAGCTGAAAGAATTATTCTTTATTATTCTGTTACTTTCTCTCTAATTACCCACAAAATTTCACTGTATAGAATTCAGTCCTTGCCAAACTTTATTAGGAAATTCCAAAGCTGCAAAACTTTCTTTATCTGAAGTCAAGGATTTGTGCCCAATTGCTAGACTGTTGTATGATGAGAAAGAACTGGTTGTTATTCTCATTGCTTGAGGAGTTGAAACATACCTCCAGCCACATAAGACCTGGCCGAACCAAAAGATGACGTTGAACATTGTTTTTTTTTCCTCATAAAAATTAAAAAAGGAAACATAGAAAAAGTTGGATACATCACCTGTGGATTGCTGTTGGTAAAATTTGATGAGATTGTCTCAACACATGTTTAAGTTTAGGTTATCTCATGATCATATATGCTTTGTTGTTTGTTACTGAATTTCATCACTTGGTTTTGATTTGCAGATTGCTATAATGGGTAAAAGCTTCTTTGAATCATCTGCTATTGCAACGGAATTGATTGTCAATAACATCCTCAGGATAGGGAAGTTGAATGTTATTGGAGATGTTATTCTCTCTCTTGGAAAGTTGTGTGTCAGCTTATCGAGTGCCTTGTTTGCATTTCTCATGTTGGATACACATAAGTACAAGTCAGCCCACAACAAAGTATCTTCCCCGCTGTTCCCTGTGCTGGTATGTCATGTGAAATCTTCCTAAACTCAAATGAGTATAGTTCCCTCATGTTGCACGCCAGGTGATGGTATGTTTTTTTTGGCAAATTGATGATGTTGTTGAGAAGCTTATTTTAGATAGCTTCTCATGAATAATTATATAATAGTCAAGTCGTGACAGTCCATAACATGGATGAAATGTCCCTGATATTTCAATTTTCAGTATCAGGCCTTGATATCCATATTTCCCTCCATCGGAAAATATCCTGATGTCTCCATATTGGTGGCAAATCACGATATATGACCACTATGCTAGATATCGCGGGCTGAAATGTATTGGCCTTTTTTGTGTTTTTCTTCTCTCTGGGAAACTTAAATTTGAATACATAAAATTTTAGATCTTCTAATAAGTCTAAATCCACATGTTGTAGAGATATAAAATATTTATAGATCAAAAATTTTTACATATTTTTTAATGACTTAGAAGGATGACAAAATTATTGAACTCCTTAAAAGGTATTAGATGATTAAAGATGGTTAAATTTTAGTATATAACTCACTTTTAATATGATAATGATTATCATTTTTTGTGCCCGTAAGATCTGATACAATTATGTATCTCGTGATATTATCGATATCGATATTATCATCCATTGTCCATAACTATACGAAGCAGACTGTCTCATTTATTTCTGGTTTATGTTACCCAGATTTAATACAAATAACTTGAATCTTGGTTAGCATGCTTTGTATTTCAGGTTTCGCTGATCAAATATGTTTTTATCACCCACTTCTCACGAAGGCTAATTATTTAACAATGTCCATGCCTTTGAAATTAAAATTAAATCCAAGATAAGAAATATTTCTATGATGTTGCAGGGTCATATTCTTCATGTACCATAAAGTAGGCACATGAAATAATTTTGTTCTTATTTCCTGAAATTGCTTTTCTGAGAAGGAGAAGATTCCCCTTTACTTAAACATCGCTTTCATGTGCTGTGACCAAATCCTCTATTAAATTACCTTCAATGTTTACATTGCCCATTTGGCACCAGTCCTTTTTGGGATTCTATTATCTCTGTTTGTTGCCTTATGATTCTATTTCACAATTTGCTGTGGATTCATGTTATCCCATAAATTAAGAGATGAACTTTAGAATTTTTCCCAAATAACTATTTGGGTAACCTCTTTCTGGGTGGCTTCTTGTCTTGAGTACTGTTTAGATGCTAGAAGAGTGAACACATGTAGACCCTTCATGCCACTGATGTAAATAGTGGCATTAGGGCCCTTTAATATCGTAATAATATCACGATATATCAGCTAATACGATCCCATCAGCTTGCAATTTAGAAATTTCTTGCTTACGATTTATCCTATTCCAATATATATTGTTCAAAATATTCTATATCGATATGGCCCCGATCAATATCGATACCGACATTTACATCCATGGCTAGAACATAAAGCTTTCCTTTAAATGTTGTGATTAGTGATATCTCTGGGTGGGGCACCTCTTTAGTTGAAGGGGAACATCATGCCATCACATGATGTTATTAAACATGAAGTTCGTTACTTCAATTTAAGATCTGGAAGAGAAGAAACTCCCATTACAGAGAGCTTGTTACTCTATTCTACAATTGGTAAGCTTGGTATCCCATTATCATGAATCAAGATAATGGACTTTATAGTAAACAAACAATATATTAATAGCCTTTTTCAAGATAGCATTGTTAATGAAGTGGAAACTTCTTCAGGGAAATCTGAAAGGAGATAAAAATTCAGATAGAAGAGAAGAGGAGATAGGCTTGAAATAGAAGAGTAATAGACATTGAGATAGAGAGAATCTGATAACAGAAGAAGAAATTGGGGGAAGAACAGACTTGAGGGAGAGAATCACGCATTCATTTCATTCAACAGCATATTTAGCTATTACAAGAATCCTCTATTTATAGGAATCATATGCAACTATGCAAAGTAACCCAAATTCAATTCAAGAAACACAACTCCAGCTAAAGAAACACAAATCTTAACTACCTGACAACATATTCCCTTCCTAATTGACTTTATATGGTTGGCTGCACAACTTATTGCAAGGATTGCCAGCCTTGCTGAAGTAACTCGCACAATTGGTGAACCGAATACACCATTGAATTTCTGCTGGTTTGATTGTTTTGTTGACATGACAATTCTCACGAGGAATGCTGACATAAACCACTGCCGGATATTCTGCTGTGATCTATTGCAAAGGACTGCAACTTCCTTTTCTGTTATCTGTCATTCTGAGTTGCAGTAATCACTGAAATGCCAACTTGGATGTTCAACAGGATTGCTGACCTGTCCCCTTCTTGGATCCAAATAAATTGATTTTGCAATATATTACTGAAGTCTGATATATTCTCTGAAGGAGGTTGTTGCTGAGAATGCTTTTAGACTGAATCTTCTTGGGCTGTTGGCTGCTTATGCTATGTCTAAATCTGATTCTGAATCTACAATAGATTCCATTAGCAAAATAGTTCCCCCTTTTGTTCACCTCGTGACAATACTCCCTGCTGAAAAACATCCTTGTCCACAAGAATGGAAAACAATGAGCATATAATCTTCAATAAGTGACAACAATCTTGAAAAACAGTGAGTAATCCGGATGAGGATAGGTTCTGTTGAACATAGCTGCAGCTTCTACCTTATTTGATCTTCAAAAATTATTACTATCTGCTGCTAATGCTACAACTTCATGAAATTCAGTAGCATCTCCCATCAGCACTCTTGTAAGGATGACAAGAATTGCTATGCCAATATTATGGAAGAGCTTAACTTGCACTGGTGAGGACGCCTCCATTCCATGATCTTACATTGAAGGCAAATGGAATAATTCTGATGCAACCATTTGCCACTATGCAATGACCCAACAGAATGTGGCAGACAGTTAGAAGAGGGTTATGTTTAATTTAAGCAAAATGATCCTGGTTTGTGAGATACTAGCTTCAATTAATCTGGACTGATGGATACGAATAAATGTGAGGTTTAATGGTGTTTCTATGAAACCAAGGTTGTGAATGATGAGGTCCTGTTTTCCACCGTTCAAATTGGATTCATGGTTCATAGCATGACAACAAAGGTTAAACATGATATATGAGATATGGTATGAAAGGTATGAATGATCTGGACAAAGTTGTGGTTCCCCATCATCAAAATATCATCCATTGCATCTGATATAAAAATTATAGTAGCTGAATAATGTTCTGGAGTTGCTGGTGCAGCCATTGAAGTACCAAATTTCTGTGTGTCTGAAATCAGAATTGAGTCACCTTCTGAATAGGCTTCCATTTTTTATGTAGAGCTGTTGTTTCATAATCAGAAGCATAACTGTAGTCGTCAAATTCAGATTCTAAAATATTGCTGTCACCATACTCCTTTGGATCATTCTTATCTTCAGATTCAGGATCATTTCCATTGCCCTCATCAACATCTGAAGTTGTATCAGATTCAGAACAATATTCATATTTAGGAATTATAAAATGCATAAACTCCCCATCTTGTCACAGCTTCTTTTCTGTAAAAACAGATTCAGAACAATTGTCTTCAAATTCAACTGAATTTGCTGATGTAGCCATGGAAACACTGGTCTGCTGATTGTATCCAATAACCAATACAATTATCTGCATCATCATCTCCCACAACATTATCTTCATTATGAAGTTTCCATCTGTTATAGATGTTTTGATGAAAACCAGTGGTTTGCTGCTTCAAGGATGACACAGCTGAGGTTCTGGTGCAGCCGACGAATTATTGGCTTGCAAATTGGATGTGCAATTTGCAATAATTGGAGTCAATATTTCAGTTATGGAGAATTTTCCTTGCAAGAGCAGCTCCGTGAACATCATGATATGCTATGATAGCTTGAAAGTCCTCCTTGCCATGAGACTGCTAGCCATACTTGAAATAAAATTATGAAAGCAAACCTGGAATAATTGATGTCCATTTACTGTGTATATCATGTTGTGGGTGTGAATCAAGATGGATCTTCTAGGTTCAAACACTATTTTTGTAAATGCTGCACCCAAATTAGTAGCGTGTTCACTGTTCACCCTGTTGGGTTATGGGTCACTCTTGTATGAGCCCATACCTATTTGACGTGTCGTTTGGTGGTTTAAATGAGATTACATGGGTATCATATTAATATTATAAACTTTTCAAATTAGATGAGATTTGATTTTCTTTAATTAGGAAACTGTACGAACGTGATGGACTTTCCAAATTAGAAGAAATTTAATTCTCTTTGATTAAGAAAGATTTGATTTTGATATTTGATGAGATTTTATTTTATTAGAAAATATTTTATTTCCTAATTCTGAGAGATGTTAATTAGTAAATTGTATTTACCTCCTTATTTAACCTAGGGTGGAAGCTCTATATAAAGGACCCTAATGTTGGCGATATGTATTTAAGCATTCAAGCAATTATTCATGAGTTGAATAAAAAAAGAGAGAAAGAGAAAGAAAAATAAGAAAAGGAAGATTCGTATATCCGGTTGAGTTCTGAATCATATTCCAATCTCCGTTAACCTTGGGTATACAGTTTTTAGAGTTGCAAAAAAACGTATTTATTGGTCATATTTCTGCTCTTTCATAGCGTATTTATTGTTGCTCGATCTATTTGATATAAGATATTATTGGGTTTGATCACTCCCTTGTGGGTGCTCAACAAACGGAGGCGTCATCAGACA
>JAOVVI020017375.1:0-10628 GCA_028571085.2 Nepenthes alata | reverse complement strand
AGCAGG
This sequence comes from Nepenthes alata, assembly GCA_028571085.2. Taxonomy (NCBI): domain Eukaryota; kingdom Viridiplantae; phylum Streptophyta; class Magnoliopsida; order Caryophyllales; family Nepenthaceae; genus Nepenthes; species Nepenthes alata. Next base: position 10,622 of record JAOVVI020017375.1, on the reverse strand, counting down.
CGCAAGCCTGCTGGCAGGCCTTCAACAGCCCGGACCCGAATTCTTTCCCGATTTTTCTTCCGATACCAAACCTTAATCCTTCCATAGGATTAGTATAAATCATTATCATCCTAATTACCTCATTAATAACGAGTTCTTAAATCCGGAACCTCACAAGATGTGCAAGTGTTCCATATGTTACAAAATGCTTCAAAAAGGCGTAGTGTGGAGGATGACATTGGTTGAATTTGGAAACATCATCTGAGTTCAAGAAATTAGATGCTGGTGAATATTGAATAAATATTCAAAGAGAGTATTAAGATGAAATTTTGTGGAAAAGGAGAGGGCAAAATGAAGGAACATGATGATGGAAAATACTACTTCTAAAATTTAGAAGTTATTCATATGGTTTAGTAACATGAAGTGGTCAACTGGAAAGATGCACTGATAGATGACCTATTTTAGAGTGCAATTACATTATTAGATCCTTTTCTAGTTTCATTGTTTCTCTTTCCCCTTGAGAAATCAAGGAATCCAACTCAAGATATAATTCTGTGATTTATATTAGTAAGTGCACGTTTGAAATTGAAATATAATCTCCTAGAACAAAATGATGCTACGGAAACAAGAGTAGACAAATGTTTTTATTTATAATGAAATGTTGAAATGAGGAACTTCAAGGATGAATATGATTCTATGTTTATATGATTAAAAATAATATGGGCCATCGTACCTCAAGAAGATAATGTGGTATTTGTTGAAATAAAGGAGCATGTGATGGATAGAACATTATGATGTCCACTCACAAAGTGCAAAGAATAATTGATCAAATTTGTGGATGTTCCTATGAGGCAACACTTATGATACTAGAACTCATGCCCCATCGAGCATGTTACTTGATTTTAAAATTGTTTTATTCTGCAGTAGCAAATGCTAGTTACAATAGAAGTTTCAACAAAGAAGATTTAATCATTAGTAAATTTGAAGTCAACAAGGGAACTACCATGAAAAATTAAAATATCAAACTTGAGGACATAATTATGTCATAAAAACATATACTTGTTATATAGCTATTGTGTTGAAACATATATCCTACCGTAAAGACTGAAAATTTTCTATAAAAATTGAAAATGGGCTGTAAGACAGATCTTATATGGTGAAGTAAGTTGCCTGAAAAAACTAGGAGGAAACATGTAAAGTGACAGCTACAATAGGGGTTAAAATAAACTGACATTTGTGACTGCCTGTGTATTTGCATTAATTATGGACTGAAGTTATGCACAGTATTTGGGTCTTGGGATTAAATCTCACACTATATGCATGACTTTGAAGGCTACACGAGGGACTAAGTGATGGTTGGAACTGCCAAGAGAAACCTTTTAAGTGTAAGAATTATGTTTTTCACTAGTTAAGTATGACTATGGTGGACTGTAGACTTCATTGATTTGGAAATTTGAACCCTGGTGTGGCTTGAGGATGGAAAAAAGGAAGAAAAAGATGAACTGGGATCAGAAACTATTGTCATTGATGCGTCATTAGCTTGCTTAGTTTTGCTTTGGGAGAAGTTATCAATTAGATTTTATTGGGGATAAAACACCTGTTACTGCAACAGAATCTTGGATCAAATTGTTCCCTTGCTATGTGAACTAAGCAAGAAGCCAACAAATAGAACAACCACTGGCAAAAAACACACAAATTTTAATGGGAAAATATCTTCTCAATTAAGGGGAAAAACCATGGGACCGACATGTTAAAAATGAGTGTTCCATTATAAATAGTATGGCTACACAAACCCCTAGCACACTTGGGTAACAACTTTCACAACCAAAATCCTCAACACACTACACGAGCATGAAACCCAAGATTAGTACCAATAGAGAGAAAATGAGAAAACTAAATGGTAGAATGTTCTACATGGTGTCTAGAAGAACATTCTGCAGAATTGATGAAATCAGAACACAAATAGATAGCTGAACATTCCACCAACTCTTCTTCTTTCCCTGTCTTCCCCTTCTCTTTTTCGTGGGACTGGGTGAAGGATACAAGCCTTTGAAGGCTACATGAGGGACTCAGTAATGGTTGGAAGTGCAGAGAGAAACCTTTTAAGAGTAGGAATCACGTTTTTCACCAGTTAAGGATGACTATGGTGGACTGCAGATATTGAGTTGGAAAATTGAACCACAGTGTGACATGAGGGAAAAAGGAAGAAAAAGAGGAGTTGGGATCAGAAACTATTGTCACTGATGCATCACTAGCCTGTTTAGTCTTTCTTAGGAAAAAAGTTATTATTTAGATCTTATTGGGGATAAAACACCTGTCACAAATGGAACCATGTATCTAATTATCACCCTGCTATGTGACCTAAGCAAGAAGCCAACAAATGAAACAACAACCACATGCACAAAATTCAAGCAAATTTGACGCGGAAAACCTCTTCTCAATTAAAAGGAAAACTATGGGAGCTTCATGTCCAAGAATGAGTGTTCCGGTATATATAGTTTTGGTTACACAAACCCTAGCACACGGACAACTAGGGGAACAATGCTCGCAACCAAATTCCACTATAGTATGAAACTCAAGATTAGTATCGAGAGAGAAAATGACAAAACTAGACAGTAAAATGTTCTACAAGAGGTCTAGAATAACATACCAAAGCATTGATGTGATTGGAAGATGAACCGGTATCCAAACATTCTTTCAACTCTTTTTATTCTTTCTCTGCCTTCCTCTTCTCTTTCTTGCACCTCTCTCCAAATGAACTTGTTTATGTTGCACTTCCAGAAAACTTCGTATCCACACTTGGCTTTTATACTATATTGTGCCGCTCGAGCACCAAGGCACTGCCACTCACCACTTGAGCTCTTGCTCATGTGCCCCTTACGCATTAGCTGCTGCCTCTTGTCACTTGAGCTCCTACTTGCACACCCCTTGCGCACCAACACCAGTATTAGCGGGAACCACAGAAGACAACAATGTACATATACAAATACACACAATGATTATGAGATTCATATGAGAATGAACAAATCTTTCTCAAAAAGCTTCCTCCAAAGCTTATTGAGGTTCTTTATAAGTTTTGGTTTTTTGATAAGTTTTGGTTCAATACTTTCTCAAAAACACGCCAAAGTGTTTTTAGTGGAACTATAGATTATAGTGAAATGAATTTTTTGAATTGAAAAAATTACAATCCCTGTGTGACCAGGAATGGTATATAGATATTACTATCTCAGGGTTAAAATGGATGGTTAAAATGGAGGATGATCATGTGATCATCATGTATATAGAGTATTTTTTACCAATCATGTTGAATGGAAATTTTGTTTGAAGGGCTATTGAAGGCCACATGCTCTTTCTCATTTCAACATATATGACCAGCTGATTGGAGCCTCTCCCAATCCTGCAATGTGGGAAGCCTAGTGAACTAGGCCACCTTTTTAGTTTCCGATACTATAAATATTTTTTAGGAAAATAGTAAAAAAGAACTTTGTATATATTTATGTTACTAGATTGAATGGTATTGGATAAAGCATAAATGAGCACATATTAAAAATTTTGCATCCATTTTGTCAGAATGGATCAAGATCTCTTGTCACAACTTGCATATTGGTGGAAGACAATGTGAAATGCTTTAGTTCGGTTGGGTCAACATCCTTGTAGGCGCTGCATGATTCTCATTGGTAGCAGAAAAGTAGAGATGTGCCTGAAACACAGAGCATAGCAGTTGCACATTATGCAGAAGTTCATCATTTCATTGACTGAGGACATCACTCTTCCTGCTGTGAAATGGCAGTGAAAGAATCACACAACTGAACACAATTGAAACGGAGTCCTACATCTGTTGGTTCTTTCTATGTTTTAAGATGATAGAGGAAGGTGATATATTTTTTTTAATCGCAAATAAAACTGAAGGGAAGCCAGTGCATAGGCTCTTATAACATAGGATATGGTGAGGGACAGATATTTCTAGCCTAATATATGCATAATAGAGAGACTATTATTATGGTTTGAACTTTTGACCTCAAGGTCACAATAGATCAATCTTATGGCTACACCAAGTCTCATTCTCTTTTATACAGGATAGCAAATTTTTTCAGGCACACTGTGAACTAACCATTAAATTTCCATGCATAAGTTAAATTTTGCAACAAAATGATCCCATGTGAGTACAAGTAATGTTGCACCTACAAATTGATTTACAGTGCAACATATTCCTAAGGACGTGGCACAATGGGTTGCCTGGGTTAATTCATGAGTGAAATTTGAGCAGCTTTGGATAGCGTCATATCATTTTGGGCTATCTTTGGGATGCAACCATATAGTTATCCATGGAGTAGTTTAAGTAGCTTTGAATAGTGCCATATCATTTTGGCTATCTTTGGGATGCAACCATATAGAGTTATCCATGGAGTAGTTTATGTGGTAAGATGCCTTACCTTTTATTAAAAAATGGATCAAGTTTCTATTTCAGGTGAGGTCATACTTTCCAAGTGTTTTAATTGGTGTTGCCCCATAGGTTTTTTTCCCCCCAGGTATACATCTTTTGAATATAAACTATTTACTTATTGATCCAAAAAAAGAGGGAAAAAGACCAAGGTTCAACTTTCCTTGATTTGTGCACATGTGTTTCCTTACCAATAAAAAAGGGGGAAAAATAGTGATGAAATGCTTTCTTTGTTATTCTAGAATGCCCAATTGTAATCCTTTTGTTCTCTAGTATTGGACATTTGACATAAGTTTATGTCGGCCATAAAAAATAAGAATAAACATCTAAAAGGGTGGCAATAGAGGAAGAAAACAAATATTAAAAAAAAAAAAAAGAGTAAACCCTCAAAGGAGAAAGAGAGAGCCATGTGAGAAAGGATGAAGATCAGGGTAAGCTAGAGGCTGTGAATGCAAAGTAAAAAAAGGGGGGCTCAAAAGCAAGTCATCATATTCGTCCATTTGGCGTATAATCAAAACCATCGGATGAGGGCCAAAGAGAAGAAGTGGCAGACAGCTCAGGGAGTCAGATGGGCAGCAGCAGGGGGAAAGTATGTGATGGGTGTTAAAAAGGCTTATCACCGTCGTCCACGTGGAGTGTCATCAATTGTCAAACGAAAGAGTGGGGTGATCATGGTTTTGTTGTGCCAGCTCAAGCAAGGCATGCCACGCAAGTGGTTTGCATCCTAAGCCCATGGGCCATGGACTCCAATGACAGGCGCATTGCACAAGATGAGAAGCATCACTCCTTCAGCAAGTTATTAGTGGCTATAACTATTTTAGTTATATAGTACCTATTCAGTTACAAAAGCATCCGACTATCATGATTATGGAACTTTTCTTAAGAGACTATAAATAAGATGATGTAGTAGAATTAAGGAGAAAATGATATACTTTTGAGTGGCTTAATTGGAGATCTCTCTCTTCTCGAATTAGAAATTCTATCATCTTTCTATTGTTTATCTAGAATTTTTCTACCATTCTCTATACACATTCTCTTCCTCTTTCTTGAAAGAAAATCAATACAAAAGGATTGAACTGTTGCTTACAGTTTATACATTATTCAAAATTTAAGCTATTCCCATCCCACAAAGTACTCTTTTGTTATGCAAGGATGATGAAATAGTTAAATTAGTGGAAGAAACCAGCTGTATCTTGCTTGCTTTAAACTCTGATGTATTCCTTGATGCATTTCTGTTCAAACTGCTGTGGCACTTACAAAAATAGTACTTCTATTGTCGAGATAATCATCTAAGTGTGCTGCGCATGTTGTGCATTATGTGTGACGTCTGATGGGTTGTGGAATCTCATTTGTCTATTAGTTTTCCATGTCGGAATTAGATACTCTTAGTCTATGCACTATAAAATTTGGGGTTCCCTGCTCCATTTCTAAAAAAGTTGGAAAGTACCTGTCCCATTAGAGGTGGTGTGGGGGTGGGTTCCACTGGGTTGGGCAACGTCTCCATCCCTGTTCTGAATGAGCGGGACAAGGCTTTATGAGTAAAGCAAATAAGACAAGAGGTGGCAGGAATAAGATGTTCCATTATATATCTTAGTTTTTAAATAACCAAAATGTGTCTGAAGTTGATCTCAAACAGTTAGGTGTTGTTTTGGATGTCATATATCAAATGCCAGCTCAAAAGATTTGTGGCTTATGATTCATTAACTGAGTAATATGTTGGATGCTTGTTACAGCTTATTTTTATTTTATTTTTTTTGGTGACAGAAACTGCTTCAAGAGAAGGGCTTTTCCCCCACTGAACGTGTATACTTCAGTAGCTCATCATGTTTCTCTTGTGTAAATACTACCTTGGAAACATTGCTTCACAGAGCTAGAGTAATTCACTTGAATGAGGTAACATCTCTTTCAAACTGTGGGATTTGCTCTGTGTTTATGGGCATGCTGGGAAGCTGCATTTTGGGGAGGTAAAAGCAGGCTTCTTCCGCCTTGCTTACTTTTACTATTGGCATATAAGAAAATTTTTTGACATATTACCTGCCAATTTTGTCCTCTATTGAATTTTATGGCTTTCTTTGGACAAAACTCATGCAAAAAATACAACTACTTAATATTTGCATATTTGTTAGAGTGCATGGCATGAATGATGACGGCAAACCTATCTTCTGATGCGCAGACAGAGCTGTATTTTGGTGAAATGAATATAGATCCACCAGAAGAATTTTACAGTCCAAGGAATGAATTAGAGGCTCTCAATTTTATCATCTCTCTCATTGATATCTCCCTTGAAAACTGTATTCATGAGGCAACATCTTTTCTGCAAGATTTACGCAGTGCAGCTGTTCAGAAAGTTTGTGATTTTGGGGAAAAATATAAGTTTGAGACCAGAACCGTTGAGAACGTTTGTGACAAAGAGAAGCTTCTGTTGCAATGGGCTCAAAGCAATGGCGTTAAATCTAGGTTACGGATAGCATGTATGTTTTCAGATCAAGTTTTATACTTCTGTGTTCTTGAGTCTACACAAGTTTCTTTTGTGGAACTGTAGAACTCTTGGCTGCTCTTGGGCAACTTTCAAGCAAGTTGGTTTCTTAAACTTCTTTTATTCTCAATGCAGATGTTGAAGACGCTGGAAGAGGAGCTCTAGCAGTGGAAGACCTCAGAATTGGAGAAACAGCTTTGGAGATCCCTGTTTCTATGATTATCTCAGAGGATCTTGTGCATGAATCAGATATGGTATGTTTAATCTTTACAAAAGCTAGTATAACTACAGAGTACACCTAAAGCCTAAGCATTTTATATGCTTCTGAAGCAAGATGCAGCCTAAGAAAGTGTAGCCTAAGCTTCTTTCATTACTTTTCTGCACGCAGTTTCATATATTAGAAAAGATAGATGGGATTTCTGCTGAAACAATGTTGTTGATGTGGAGCATGAGGGAAAGGCATGACATCAACTCGAAGTACAAGATCTACTTTGACACCTTTCCAGAAAATTTTAACACTGGTTTGTTCCTTTATTCTATGACAGTTTTTGGAGATATTGTAGCTTGTTATAAAACTACGCTCATGATATTCAAGAATCCCAAGTTGTAACTTCCTATTACTTTCTTTTGTTTGTTGAAACTTTCTTAGTTCTTGCAGATGATTTCTTCCAGATCAGTATACAGTGATTTTTGTAGCATGCCTGCTGAATAAATGGTGATTTGTTGTCTATATTGATAACTCTGTTATCAAGGTTTTATCCATTATTAATATTCCTTTGACTAAAAGGGCTTTCTCTTGTTCATTGACTATAGTCTCTCTCTCTCTCTCTCTATGTCACTGTCCCTCTCAGACACACATACACGTTACATATCTACGCATGTGCACACAGACCCATTCACATGCATTCACTGGAAATTGGTTTGTTCCAGCCCATTCTTACATAAGAGGATTGAAATAATTAGTAGAAGATACCTAGATTTTATGATTTGGCCCTAAGTAGAATTGATCATTCCCTTGCATAGTTACAACATTATTAATATGGTGAAAGTTCCTAGTAGAACCAAATTGGTTTCTTCCCTGATGACCTGTTTTCTATTAGCTAGAATGAACAGTTGGACAAGCCATATTTCCAAGGAGTTACAATAAGGATATTTTGTCTAGCAATCTTTATATAAAAAAATATTGGTTGATAAATATCAGTCTTCTAATAATTTGTTCCAGCGATCATTGAGTAAGGACTTCTAATTCCTTTACTATCCGCAAGGGAAGTCCGCTATTCCACCCGTAGGAGGGAATAAAAATTATTTTCTGTCAAAATAAAATTAAAAATTTAATATATTTCCTGCATCACTTAGTTCAAGAAAAGAATATTGCTATGAGGTTAGGGAATATATAAATTGTGTCACATTATGGTGATGTTCTTCCAAATTGATGTTGACTACTTTCTGATGCATTTGATCTTTGATTGATTGTCGTAGGGTTGAGCTTTGGTGTGGAATCAATTGTGGCTTTAGAAGGGACCTTAGCTTTCGAAGAGATATGCCAAGCAAAAGAGGTCATTGATAGTTCCCATATACTGTTCATAAATTTTAACCATGATATCCCTGTTCATATTGGATATTTAAGTTATGGGTAGGATAATGAGTTGTCATTAAATGAAACATTTGTGGTCATAGCTAGTGTTGCCGTTATTCTTAGAGACCAAAATATTATGTGATGAACACATCACCTTGCATTTGAGGGCACTGCTCTCTATAACATCTGTTATGATATATGAACTTGCTAGTTGCAGTTTGTTCATCTTCCTGTTCTGGGTGGGTGAACAATATGGTGCAATGATTATGGTCAACCATTTTCTGTCAATTACTTTCAAGATAAATGATGAATTAATGGATTGATATTTCTATGGATCATTGGATATTAGCAATTAAGATTAGGATTGCCAGTCTCTGCCTCTGTCTGGTTGTGATTTGAATCTTTGAAGGCGGTATCTCATGTAGTGCACTCCCTGGCACTAAGGAAAAATTAAACTGCAAAATATTATTGTCTTGCGAGTTATTGATATGATTTGTTCATATATATGTTTCAGCATTTGCACTCCCAATATGACAAGATGTTTCCTGCACTCTGTGATAGTCACCCAGAAATTTTTCCGCCAGAGTTCTACACCTGGGACCAATACTTGTGGGCATGTGAGCTGTGGTACTCAAATTCCATGAGAGTCATGTTTACTGATGGAAGTCTACGGACATGCTTAATTCCTGTCGCAGGATTTCTTAATCATTCAGTACGTGATTCTTTTCTCCGCTGTTCTCCCTTTTGTTTCATTCATCACGATCTCCCTTTCTGAAATTTGGTATTGCCAAGTCGCAAAAGCTGTATGCCAAAAAAAACATTTGTGTTATGTGATTGAGCTTTGGAGGAGTGGAGATCAAGCATAGAAAGGCTAGTATATCTGTGAAATAAAACCTCTTCGTTGGTCGGCAGGCATATGTGCCTCTTCTAGAAATTGCTTTGAAACCGGCTCCTACCCTTGAACGGAGACATCCATACCGAGTTTCTATTTAGGGCTGCGTCGACATTGGGCTAGGCCTAGGAATATGCTTGGTTGTTCCGTTGATGTTATAATGTTACAGTAATTTGTACTTTATGTACCTGAGTTTATTCAAGTGAACCTATAATATTTTTCTCAGTAAAATATATCTTGATAGCGTTGGTGCTGTGTTTGTTCTACAGATATGCCCACACATTATGAACTATGGTAAAGTAGACTCTAGCACAAATACTTTGAAGTTCCCTCTCTCAAGACCATGCAGGGCAGGTGAGCAATGCTATCTTAGCTATGGAAACTTATCCAGTTCTCATCTACTCATCTTCTACGGCTTCCTTCCTCAAGGAGATAACCCATATGATCTCATCCCACTCGGTGAGTTTCTTCTCCTTTTGTTTGCTTTTTTTCTTTTATATTCTTCTTTTATGATCATTTTTGTTGTCTTCAAGGGATCAAATATCAAATTCCTACATTTAGAGAACTATGCGTGGGCTAGTTTCATTTTCATTTGTTGCTGTATTTTAGAAATTATCTCAGACCAGGAATCATGTTTTTCTGAGGAGGGCTATTCTACATCTGATAGCACCACTCACATGGTGCGCAGTACTTGGTTTTCAAAGAATCATGGCATCTTTCACTATGGACTTCCAACACCGCTACTAAATCATCTACGGAAAGCTCAGAACCCCTGTGCATCCACCGTGACCCGGGTAAGACTGCTATCCATGCCTCTAGTTTGGATTTATATATGGCTTCAATGACATGCAATTTTGTTTAAATTGATTTACCTGCAAATTTTGTTTAATCTATTCAAACTTCTTGTACCATAACTTGATTGCTTTTCTTATTTGGATATGATCAAAATCAGCAGGCAATCTGAAACTGGGTATTTGTGTAGAACTTGTGAAAGATCAAATACATAAGAATAGGGCATTGAATCATGCCATTCTTCAGTGAACTACTATATATGCGGAAACTAAAAGTGTACCTGAATCACTGTGTGTGATTGTGTAATGACAATGGTACGATGATCCGTATTGCGACCATAACATCACAACGATTTGCTCTCTCATAGAAGAACAACAGTCAGTTTCTCGCCCCTTTTCCAGAAACTGCTTCTGGAGATCAGTTTTGTAGCAAAAAAATGATGAAATATGCCTTTTTACAGGGAAGG
>JAOVVI020017374.1:0-10629 GCA_028571085.2 Nepenthes alata | reverse complement strand
AGCTCGTCGAAAGGATCAGTAGCACCAGAAGCCTGCAAAGAGAAAGGGCATTAAAGGAATCCTCAGAACGTGTAACAACAGGGAAGGGACGGATTGAAGCAGCTGTACTTGAGTGGGAGTAGTGCTCGGAGAACACGCAGAATCACCTGGTGGAGCACCTTCCTGAAGCTCCTCTCCTCCAGCCGTCGGAGCCAAGCCGGCAGGGAGGGTTGTAGTCGTAGGAGTGCTTGGAGGCTCAAGCCCCGAAGACCCCTTGACTGCCCCCATGCTGGCGTCTGGCGGATCGACGGCGAGCGCGGCTCCTTCCTCTGATGGTGAAGCTATGTCCACAAGAATCCCACCCTCTGAGAGGGGCTCCACAAAGATGACAATTGGATCGGAAGGACACCCAGTCTCCGACGTTGGCGTGGGCATGGATGGGCGTGACCCAGTTTGGTTGTCAAGGCCCAGAACGTTGCTCGCCATTTTCGGAGAAGCGTCCGCAAACACACTAACGATGGAGGGCGCAGAAGGCTCCTCAGTGGGTTGAGACTCTGCCTCATAGATTTCGAGCGCGACTAGCCGCGCGATCGTAGTCGACGATGGTTTGGCGGTCTCCCCTTGGGGGCCAGCACTCAAAGTCGCCTCCAGTATTGGACTTCGAACCTCGGTAGTAGACCCGGTGGCTCTCCTCCGGGTCCTCCGCGACAAAGTCCCATCGGCCTCCTCCAACCTCTTCAGGGTGGCCTTATCCTCATCATCGTTTGACGATGACTCCAGTAGGGAGCGGCTTTCTTCCTGGTCCCCTGGGCGACGGGGAAGCAACGAAACTTCCAGGTTCCCTCTTGCCGGGCCCGCGATTCTCCATCCCGACGGAGGCCCCCACTTGGCGGCCTCAAAGGTAATAGACGTCAGATAATAGCCTTGGATGGAGAACCTAGCCTCCTCATAATGAAGGGCGGTGACCAGCTTCTCAGCTTATGCAGCATCCTAGGCTAACGGCTTCTCGAAAAAGAAGGTCAAAATCGGCCCCCACAAGCGGGAAAGCTTTGAATCAGTAGGCTCTTGCAAAAAGAAGAATCGCTCCTTCCAGCCTTTCACGGAGTCAGGATTGGTGCCGCGGAAACGAAAGTCCATCTTGGGTGACATCGACACCCAGTCTTCCGACTCCGTGAAGCAAAAAATCAGCATGGCAGCCTTGGCGTCAAAGGAGGTACAGTGGAGAAAAGCAAAGATGCACAAAGTTACCAGGTAGCGCACCACATTGGGATGAAGTCCCGCCATGGGGACTCCCAACGCCTCAACTAGCGAGTACAACATAGGGTAGGGAAGCCCCCCCTCAGGTGGTGCTCATAAACTGAGATGAAGCACACTAGGGGGCGTTGGCCCTATCCAAAACGTTAGGAATGCGGTAACCCCGATAGCTAGGAATGCCATAGTCAACCACAAGGGCAGCAATTGCGCTCGCCGTCAGAACAGACCTCGTATTGTGGACACCATGGCGCCGCGCCCTAGGTGCCTGGGAAGACAAAGAGCTGTCTTTCCTTTTCGTCATATCTCTCTTAATGTGGGATAATCGCGAAGGAATTTTAGCAAGGGGCAAAAAAACCATTCCCGTTGGTTTAAATAAATGACGGAAGGCCAACAGACGGGAAACCAAGCGACGCCCACCGTGGATGACTAGGCCACGTGCCGCCTTCGGAGTGCATCACAAAGCACTGAGCCACCCGTAATCATGGCCAGGCGTCAGACTGGCAGGTGCGTTGCCTCAGCTGCCTGACAGAGGTTCGCGCTACCGTCTTCGCGTTAAATGAAGGCTTACGATAGCATAACTCGTTACGGGACCGTGCGGATGCGTAAAATGAAAGACGAAGGTTCTGAGACGATATTTACGAAAGGCAAAATAGCGGATTTCATTGAAGAACTTTGTTACAAAGCTAACATACAGAAAATGCACAAAGCTAATACAACGGCTCGCCATGGCGGCTATTAACTAGTGCCGTGCGCGGCCTGTGGAGGAGCTCGGGGCTAGGTAATCCTCGAGCTGAGCCCGCGTCCGGGCACTGACATTACGAGAGTCCATGATGCCGATGTGGAAGTCCAGATCCTCTAGCAAGGCAAGCCTCCAAGCGAGGCGGATCTCGTCCTGAAAATTCCTTTCGAAGGTAGGGTCGACCTCCTCCGGCTGAAAACTTGACTTGAGTTCTGCGCGCAGCTGCGCGGTCTCCTCCCCGGGCCTTCGCCACAACTCCTTGTTCTCTCCATCGAGAGCCTGTATCCGGGCTTGGGCCGACACGTTGGCGTTGGTGAGTCGAATAGCCCTGCCTTCAGACTCAGCCCACGCGTCTTCAAAATGTATGAGTTGGGTCCCCAGCCACTCGATTCCGGCGACTGCAGCTTGCATGCGGGCCTCAGCAATCCCCAGCCTCCGGATGAGCTGCGGGTACAAAAGGTCCTCTATCTCCGGAACGCGCTCTCGAGATGAGCCCGCTTCCCTTATACTCTCGAAGCTTGGAGGAACTCGCAGGAAACGAGCAGGGCCCACAATGGTGGTTTTGGAAAGATCACCTCCTGAAGCATCAGGTACTGAAGCTCCAGGAACATCGGAGCTGGGCTCCGACTCACTGGAAGAACGCTCTGAGTTAGACGTTGTATCTTCCATTGCTATTGCGTCAAAGTTTACTTGAAGAAAAGCAAGAAATTGTCAAAAGCACGATCGTCTGGAAAGGGTGAAGTCGTAAGAAGAATCAACGCGTTTAAATAGGGGAGGCTCCCTCGAAAACGGCGGCGTGCTAAGGCCAAAGGACGTCAGTCTCAGGCCAACGGGGAACCATCGTGTGGCAAATCCCTGAAGGCTCGCACCTTTTTCGAGATATGACAGATTGACACGACGTCTCCTGACCACATGTGCATTAAATGCGTCAGATGGCCATATGACCGACTGCCAGCTGCAAATCCTCTGTCTCCTCAAAACAGAACACGGATCGTCAGGAAAAAATACGCAAGAAAATATGCATAGTGAAGAGAAGAGAATGGTGACGAATGGGCTACTTCTTTTATTTAATTTAAGCTTTCTTACAAAGCATGAGCTTTACAACAACAAAAAAGTACAAGAAAGAAGAAGAAAAATGACCGCGCGAGGCCCCGGGTCCCTCGTGGCTATCCCAGATGAGTTCAGGGAATGTGATACGTATGAGATCACCACGGCCAGTAGCCACTAAAGATTCCCTGAGGATGCCGAGACAGCCACGAGGAGCATCAACCCCGATGGATCCCGCCGTAGCGTACTCCACTGAGGCGGGTTTAGCACCGATGCCAGAGGCACTAGAGAAAGCAGGGAGAAACCCTGCAATTCCCTTAGGGAACCTCCGGCGTCCGCCCCTTCCGAGGTAAGTGATCAAACCCAGCAAGTGGGTGATTGTGAGCACTACTCTCTACCTGCGGAAAACACGCACATAGAGGCACTGCCACGGTCCCACAGTGCCTCAGGGAGGCCACCACCCGGGAGGGGGCACGCGACTACAGCAGAATGGCTGAACCACCATCGTTAACATGAGGAGCAAGTTGCGTCACCAAGGTTAGGGCAGCTTTCATCAAGATCTTCGGGCGTCCAGCTAATCCGTCCAACCCCTTCCCGGGTTCTCGCCATGGATGGGATGGGCCAGGGCCTCCTCATTACTTCTCCCAAAGGTGATCAGCAAGTATATCCCACTCACTGGGGAGCCCTCCTATTTATGGGCCAGATGAGCGTCTCCCTCTCTCTCTCATTCAGCGCGGCACGGCGACCAATGAACGTCCTTCACAAGACAAAAACGACCTCTAACCACGCGCTACCCTTAGTGTGCGAATCTTGCGAGCCAGAGCGTTGTGTCATGTTGATGGCAGAAAAGCCTGAGTCACCTGGGGAAGGCGCGAGTCCGGAAAATGACAAAAGACGGCGCACCTCAAGGAAGATTGATGGCCTACGGTGTGGACCCAAGATCCATGCTGGGCCCGACTATTAGCCGGCCCAAGCATGGGGGGCTAGTGTTGGGTCCCGTGTCAAGGCCCACGATCGTTGGAGGCCCATCCCACTGCGCAGAGAGCCCACGTGATGCTCGGCTGGCGGAAGAGGGAAAAAGCTCTGCGATGTATTAATGAGCTACCAGGGGCGGGAAGCGAGCCAGCCAGTAAGAGCACGGTCAAGCCTGAATTAGCGGCTCAGGCGGCTGCTCGCAGGCAGCCGTCCAATCCCCTTTCGAGGAAAAACTAAACGTGCACGACAGCTTCGATAAGCCTGCCAACCACCACAAAACGACAGCCGAGATGGCCAGCGTACAACGGCAGCGACCAGCAGCTAAAGAACCCTAGCAACGAGTATTCTCGAGCCCAGCGTTCACTCAGAGAGAGGCTATAAAAGCTCCCTCCCTCCTCTGGAAGAGGGGTTCCGAAGAAAAGGAGAAAACTCTCGATCGCTTGGACTATCAGTCTCTTAAGCAACCTCCTGACTCTCGAAAACGATTCTGGAGAGCATAAGGAGACAAAAACGGATCCTGATGGACCTTGGACCCCTGAGCCCAACGCAAGTCCTCATCTCAAACATCCGAACCCCCTCGCCTTCTCAGGCAGCGGGAGTTAGCCACTCATAGCGGTGCACTACGGAAGCCAGGCCTTCCATACCTGTTCATTGCATTTCCACTCTAAGCATAGTCATACTCACTCATCATCAGCATACATCTTTACACAGCCCTGAGCGAATGTGACTTCACCGTTTATTGGAGGAGCTTGCTGACTTGAGTGTCGGAGTGGCCATGGTAAAAAAGATTCCGTTGAACCCCTGACCTCTTGTTTGTTGGTTGTGTTGTGCAGGTTTCAGATTAAGAGAAATGGAGACCGGACCCTTGTCCTGACGCTGCCACGTGTTAAGAAATCCGAAGGCTCCCTAATCCGTGCGACAACCCGCGAATCAAGGGACACAACAAAATTAAATAATATACTATTAACATATTTAATTATTGAATTAAAATAAAATAAAAATAAAATAATTATTTTTAAATAATAAAATAAAGTATAAATAGAATTTAAAATTACTATTCTTATATTTAATTAATTATTTTAAATAACTATAATAAGTTAAGATTAATTTTTTAGTATTTGATAATAACAATAATAAGAAAAATAAGATAATAATTTATGATAATAATTTTTTTATTCTTATTTAAAAAAAAAGATATCTCGTGTTTGAGCATCAACCTCTTCCCCCACTAATCGAGTGCAAATTTGATTTCAAAAAATTAGAAATTTTAAGAGTAAAATAAAAAAAAAATAGTAATTAGGTTGTGAACAAACATTTCTTAAATACAATAAATTAATACTATAAAAAAATTAATTTTTTTTTATTTTTTATTTTGGAGGAATAAATATTTGTTTGAAAAATTTTATTCTTTCTAAAGGAGTAACTAAATAGTAAAATAATTATTCTAATGGTAATAAAATAAAAATAAAATTTTTATTTATACTAACTAAACATACCGTAAGTATTAAATTATTATATTAATTATCATTAAAAATATATATTTAATTTTATTAGTTATAAGGCTATATAATGATTATATTTTTTTTAATAACTACTAAAAATTATAAATAATAATTTATATCCCACTCAGTAAAATTAATTATATTAATCCATTTTTTTTCATGAATTATCTAAGATCAATTGTCAAAATAGTCATATGAGCACTACCGAATAAAACCAAGGACCATCTATCAAATATTTATCTAAAAGAAGCGCTTGTAAAAAATATAAGCTAATTATGATTAAATAAAAAATTAAAACAATTAATCTAAAAAATATGAAATAAAAATAAATTAAAGTACTTGTATTATAAAAAAAAATGCTAGATTTTATTGTGTAGAATAAAAAATAGGTTTATATAATTGACCTTATACAAGGACCAATTTGGGGATCAAAATTTAATTATCAAAATATAAAAATTTAAAAATATTAAAGATAGCTATATTTTTAAAAAAATTTATAATCCAATATAAAAAAAATATAATTAAAATTACTTTTTATAATATATTATTTAGTATTTAAATTTAACAATTAATTTTTTTTCAGTCTAATTTTTTTGTTATTGTATTTTAATATTAAGATTACTGTAAATAATTAGTTGGTATTTAGTTAATATTTTTGTAATTAGTATTTTGTGATGTCAAAGCAAAAATTTCAATATAAAATCACAATAGATGAAACAACTTAAAATTAGATTTGAATTAAATATGGGCCGAAATTAAATAAAAAAATTATGATTAATAAATTAAGTTGAATTAGATAAGGCCTAATTACTTAGGCCAAAAGCTTTGACTTCGCACTTCTGTGATTAAAACTATAAATAGATTGTTTTTTTTTATTTTTAATATGATTATTTAAAAATTTATGTTTATATTAAATATCTATAAATAAGTATTATTTTAAAATTTTAATATTTATGATAAAATATTATATCATTGTATATTTTAATAAAAAAATTTATATAAAAATTACTAATTACATAAATATATAGTCTATTAAAATAATTTTTTTAAATTTAATATTTTTTTTAAAATTATAATCTAGTTGGATTGGATCAAATCAGACATTTTCAACTATAATTATGCCTAATCCAAAATAATGAGCCTAATTTTATGGCCATATCTATCCATAATATTTTTATATATTAATTAAATACTATAAAATTTTAAGTTGGTCATTAAACCGTCCTATTTTAATTAGGCCTAAACTCAATCTTAATTATATTCTATATAATATTTTCTAATAGTCAGAATTAGTAGCATGTCAAAAGTAAACAATATTATTGTTACTCCAATTCATGTGTGAAAACTTTCATATTAAATTATATAAATAAGATCAATAATGTTATTTATTTCATGTGTTTATAACTCATTTATAATTTATTTTTATATATAGGATTCATTAAAGTTAAAAAATAAAAGATTAATTGTGCTTTTTATATAAAGTTGAATTATAAGATAATTATAAAGGAATATGATAAGTAGTATTTTTAAAATAAATGAAGTTAAAATATATATTTTCAAAACAACAAGAAAAACCCACAGAATTTCTGTATAATAGATTTTAGTTTAAATAGTTCTCAAATCTCTCAAAAATAATTATAAAGATTTATAATTTATAACATTTTCAGATATTACTTCCCAAAATCAAAGTCATAATATAAAAAATATTACCAAGATATATAAATAAAATTAATAATACTGCATGGATCGTGTTATGTCATGTATGAATCAAGATTACTCTGATCAAATATGACAAGTAGCACGGTTAGACCCGACCGTGCCATGCAAATCGCATGGGCTAGCCCAAGTGTTGCGTGCATGTGAACACGCATGCGGGTGATCAAGAGAGGCTAACAAAATTTTTTTTAAAAAATAAAATTAGCTATGTTGATTTATTTTACTGTTTTAGATTTAATTTGGTAGTATCTTTACTTGTGAATATTAATTTTAATTTGTAACTAGTAAAGAATATATATTATGTGCGTCACATATCTTATATATTTGGCTTCCCTAAGTTTATAAGGTTTAAATGAATAGAGATTAAGAATCTTTTAATCTTCTTAATTTTAAAATCAATTCTTATTAAAACCAAATAAACATACGTGTCGTGTTGGCATATTTTTAAGCCCATGTCACTTGTAAATGTTAGTTCATACCGATTGCTGATATTTGTTGTCTTTCATATTTTTATCGTGTTATAATGTTATCTTTTAGCACTGACTATAATATGATATTTTATCTATCTATTTATTTTTATAAGGGTTTATGAATATGGTTAGATAGTTAAGATGCCATGTTATTCAAAGGTATGTAGAGGGTATCCTCAAATATTATAATATCATTTTAGCCATTCTTTAACCACTCAATATGATGAGATGTTTAATTTACTCATTTATTCTTATGGGTTTATTGATATAAATAAAATAATAAAATATCACATTTGAGACCTTTTTATGTATCACTTGGTGGGCCACGAAATGACACTTTTCCTCTTGTTAGATTGGTAGCATTATAAAGACCTTTAGCGCCACTTTTTCTAATTAGATTACATTACGATTTGGTCGAGTAAATTATACTGTTTGTGGTTTTAGATAGAGATGATCTAGTTATATCTATGTAGCTGTGGGATCTTTTATTACGTCAGGACATAATTATGATCTCAACCCATATTCTTCGGATGCTATTCTATAGATTTTGTAAAAACATAAGAGTTTCCACATTAAATTAGTATAAAAAATCTTTCAATCTGTTCAACCAAATATTGATAGGGCAAATATTTATTCGGGCACAACTTACTGCCCCTCTCATATATTTATTCTATTATTGGCTATTAGGAATCTTTTAAATATCGTAGATATACTAAGTTTTCTTATATTTTATCTAAATATGTCTTCTTTAAAGATGTAACCGAAACAGTTATTTATTTATTCTTCAGATTAGGGCTTACCAGACTGAATTGGGCTACTACACCGATAAGAATTGAGTACTCATGGCCATCCAAGGATTGGAAAAGAGTGGTCAATTGGGTGACAATTAAATGCGAGGCAAAGCATGAAAAATAATTTGATGGCTAGACTTACATTCATGGCTACAATTTACTTCATTTGAAAAAATAATAATAAACATCTTTGTGAGAAAGACAATATGACAAGAGACGATATGACTATTCGTTTAATTTAAAATTACTGAACAGTAAAATGCTATCAAGTTAGGACTGAGATCCGTGTGGACATGTAGGTAATTATAATGCATATATTTTCGGTCTTTGTTCTTGATTTTGTGAGTTTTGGCTTGTTTATTGCCGGGCTTTTGAGTCAATATATCTTTTATTTTGTTGGTAAATTTGACTGTTAATTTTATAACTTTTTTATTATGTGGGGTTGATGGTCTTATCTTATTTAGTTTTTGTTAGGGGCTTATACATATATAATAGTATTTAATGCGTACCTAGATTCGAACTTTAGAATCGGTTCAATCATCCAGACGAATTCAAATTTGCTCAAAATTCGGATCTAGGTATGCATCGGTCTTATTTTATAAATAAATATTGACTTATAAATAAAAAAATATCACATTATTTAAGAGTATAGTTAACTTTATTATTTTTAGTGAATTTGTTAAAATGGCTAGTGGACTTATTTAATATTATTATATATGTTTTTTAAAAAGGAAATATTTTTAAATAATATTGACAGATTTGATGGTTGGAGGCACGTTTGGCTGCAATAATGATTGTTGCTTGGTAATGAAACAAGAAGATGGATTTGCAAAGGCATAAGCTTGTAGAAGAAGACAATCCATTGACTTTAATGATTTTAATGGAAATCTACCCCTCTTCAATATTTATTTTTGTTATTAATAAAATAGAGAAAATGTTTTCATATAAATTAACTTTATGTGACTTATTTACCCACCTAAAAATATTTTTAAAATTGAAAATAAAAGAAATTAAGGGGATTATTAATATTTTATGCAAAAAAAAAAGTTAAATTAACCTTCATTTTTAATTTTTAATCTTTATATTTTTGGGTCATTGGGAGCATATTAACATAGAAATCAGAATTTGCTAAATTTGATATATATATATATATAAATATTACATGGAACAAAATTAGTGTTGAAATAAAAATTTAAAAATAATTTTAACAATCAAAATAAAAATTTTTATTTTTAATTCTTTGCAAATTGCAAAATTAAATTTCTTGTGTGAGATTTGAATTATATTTAAAAACATTGATTTTATCTGGTGTATATTATTTTTGAGTTAATCTTAGGATTAAAAATTAATCTAAATTAACATTCTATATTGATTGGTATATTAAAAATGGGTTGGCCCAAAATCAATGTAGACCCAAAACAGACGGTCAACTCGTGAACGGCCCAATTGGAAAGCAGGCCCAAACCATGAAGGCCCAGAACGGTCAACGCTAACGTTGACCGTCCAGGCCTCAGCAGACAGCCAACGTGCGTGCAGACGGTCAACTCTGCCGTTGACCGGAAGTACTGTAGCAGAAGGCCTAATAAAGGCTTTTTACGGTTAGGGACCTCGTCCATTTGAGCCCACGATCTATCCGACGACCAGCAACAACTTTCCTATCATCTTCCACGATCCCAGCCAGCTTCCAAAATGGGCATTGACAAAATCAACACCTTTTCCATAAGGAAGGCGCCAGATTTTTTCAATTCCCTGCCAACTGGGGCTCTCCAACGGTAATATTCACAGAAGAAAGGTGATCGGTTTGGAAAGTCACTAATCGCCGTGAAAGGAAGGTACCTTGGTCCGTTTGGCAAGGGGCATCAACCCTAAAAGGCAGGTGATCACGCCTTCCAAAGAGGAAGATCACCCTGTCCACCTTAAGTAAACCCTAGAACTCTGGTTCAGGGACGCTTCCAGAGCCATTGCTCCTAAGGCATTACTTCTGACATACAAGTTCTTGCTCACGCATACGGACAGACGATCAGCACGCCCTTACTGGCAGACAGACAGAAGCTCTTACAGGCAATCGCTTACGTACTGACAGGAGCCTTTACAGTCAAGCTCACGTACTCAAGCTCTTACTTACAGAGAGAATTCTTTCATCCACGAACGCTGAC
>JAOVVI020017373.1:0-10629 GCA_028571085.2 Nepenthes alata | reverse complement strand
CTCGGGTTGAGATTTAAGGTTGATCGATTCTTGGTTGAAGTCTATGGATTTATATTTTGCTTCGAAGGGTTGCTAGGCCAACCTAGGGAACGTGATGAATAGGGTAGAGTCATATTCGGGCATATGAAGTTCTAGGTTAATGCTCCATAATTGTTTTGGAGTTCGAGATACTAAGATTTTTGGATTTCTGGGCAGTCCAGATCTTAGTATAGATGAGATGTGAATTTTGAGGCCTAAGATAATATTACGGTGACCCCACGTCTGGTAGGAGATATGGCGTGCTGCCCCGCGATAGATAGGAAGTGAAGTTGACCTTGGTTGGTTGACGTGAGAAAGATATTGGGTCTTGAGGATTAGGAGATATGGTCCCATGTGTTTTAAAAGTTTCTTGGATTGATTTTGTGTCGATGAGACTCTTGGGAGCATGTCTCAATAATGGTTAGTTCGATCGTGAGATTTAAGGATGTCCTTATCCATGGACGGATGGTGATAAGGTTCAATATTTTGAATAAAGGCTCTAAGGCATTAGTTTAAGGTATAAAATGTCACCTGTTGTGACAGGAGGTAAGGTTCTTGGGTTTAATATTGTGATCTGGTGTTGTTTTGGGGATTCCAACCCATATCGTGATTGTGTTTTGAATTATATGTAATTGGAAGGACCTAGGCTTGGCAGTAATGGCAAAGGTGACTTAGCATTCGGCAAAGAAAATATGAAAGTGGATGTTCATGGATGAATCTTGGACAAATGTCTTTCCGAAGAGGCTTTGAAACTAGGATCTAAGTTATAGATAGTACGGTTGTTGGATTGAGGATAGTTTGTATCCTTTGACCTTGAAGCAAAGAAATCCAATGCCGTAGGAACTAAGGTTGATACATACGGTATCGAGGTTGTGATATTTTTAGAGTTCATGGATATAATTGGTTGGGTTAACTTGAACGCTCTTGTGATGCCAATCTTGATGTGATGTTTAAAGGTCTTGGCCAGTAAGTTATCGGGTCGATTACCTAATAAGTAAATTGTGCGATTTTGGGTATGAACTTGAGATAGTTAAGTATTGAGTCCTGATCTGATCTTATGTAAGGCCGTGGAAGTATCGGCTTTGGTATCATGGCAGAATAGTCCAGATTTGAGGTAATTAGATGGACCGATGAGGTGGTTCATGAATTTCATAATGGCTAGAAGATTAATGATTGGATGATCAGACTTTGTAGATGGATAGGCGTAGTCCGTGGGCCGTCGTAAAGGCTTGATGAAGTCTAAGATCGATTTGATCCATAGCGTGATAATTGTAGATCAAGGAAAGTGGTAGCCCCGGCGGTATCCAGGTTAAGGATACAGTCACTATAAGTCTAGAAATGACGTTTGGGTTTTGTAGGGTCTTTGGTGTTTCATGAAGTTTTGTGGGTTCAATCTTTTGGCCATATCTGGGTCCATGTTGAGGTGACTTCATTGAGGAATTCAAAGATATCGATGGTGTGTGCAAATTGCTTAAGGATTGAGTCATGATTTTTAGATAGCTGATAATTCGCATGTTCTAGTGAGAAAGGAATGCTAATTTAGTTGAGAAAATACCTTCCTAAACTTGTGGCTTTGTGATGGCTTGATTTTTAGGACTTAGGATTTTAAGCAGTGGCCGATTGGGGAGGCCAGTTTGTGTCGTGAAAGTATACAGTCATTTTGGGTCCTACCGGATAGGATGAGGACGTTCATGTCATTTGGGTTGACCCCTAATTGGTCTGATAAGTTTTTATAGAATATTATACATCTGTGATAAGTGGGGGAGAACTTCAGGATTAGTGTTACACCCATGTGCAAAACGGAATTAGTTATTGAAGTTTCATTTAGGGAAATGATGATGTAGTCCTTGAAGATCTTAAGGGCCGAGATGATTGTGTCGTTGAGAAAGATTGTCTTATAATTTTGCCTTTGCACATATTTGTTTAAAGGTTGAGAAAGTGAACTTTGGCACTTTCCTTGGGAGAGTAGGCATCAGTGTTAGAAATTGATGCTGTGAGTCTTAGGACTTGTATGTCTTTGGAGTTTCATAGGTAATGTAAAAGATGAATCGCTAGTAAGTCTTGATGATTGGTGGTGAAATGTTGTGTTCTTAGATGAGAGCTAGAACCGTATTTGAAGTATGGGAACTAGGAGTTCTTAAAATATGAGGCTGTATTCAGATTTAGTTCAGTTGGCTTGTTGATATGCCAACATGACCCTCTGGTTACTAAGTAATCAGAATTTTGGAAATTCAGGGTAAGGAATGGAAGTCCTGTAAACTCTTTGGGTGATTGTTATGATTATAGTCTTGAATGTGGCGTAATTGGTTGATGTGAGGATTAATTAGAGTAGCGCAGCGTAAGCATTGTGGGCCAATGGCCCAGAGATTTCTAAATAAAGTTGAGGTTCCAGTGATTGATTTCTTTTGAGGCTCAGAATGAATTGAAATGAAAGTTTATTGTTCCGTTTGAAGTGTCAGATTGAGTTGGAAGAATGTTCAGCATTATTGTAACTGACTTTTGGAATATCTAGGAATCGTTATAAGGTATTCCTAGTACCGATGGTTGGAAGAATCGATAAGTGTCTGGGTTAAGTCATTCTGTGAGGCTAAAGATTTGTTTCGTGATGAGAACTGGAACGATTCAATGCTTGAGGTTTCTAAAATAGGCATTGTCCGAGGAAATGATTTAGTATATGAGGAGTTAACCTCGGCTTTGGGAATTCGTGGCTCGTTAAATTTCAAGGACGAAATTTTAATAAGTGGGGGAGAATTGTGAGGTTCCGGATTTAAGAACTTGATAATATTGAGGTGATTGGTATGATAATGATCAATATTAATCCTATGGAAAGATTAAGGTTTGGTATCTGAAGAAAAATTAAAAAAATTATTCAGGTCCGAGCTGCTGAAGCCCTGCCAGCAGGCTTGCGCCTGCTGGGCGCTTGAGCCGTGGCTCGAGCGCGGGTGCCGGAGGCACCCCTCGCCTTCTGGCCGCTCGAGTGAAGTTCGAGCGGAAAAACGAGAAGCAAGGCCGCTCGAGCGCAGCTCGAGCGTTGGACAGTCAGTGGCGTGGTCGCCTGCTAGCCGCTCGAGCGGTGCGCATAGTATAAATACGCGTCAAGTTTCCTTCTCCCTCATTTTTCAGATCGACCGAGGGTTTTAGAGAGAAAGAGAGGGGCGACTCTAGAGAGAGAAGAAGGGAGATCGAGCCCGGGAGTCCAGATCTCTCCGAGAGCCAGGTATAAAAGTGAAAGCCCTCGTCGAGGCAAGTGTTCTCATACCCACTTCTCGTTCTCTGTCGATATTTTATGTGATTTCGTTGGGTATTTTGTGTCGTTACCCACCATAAACATTAGGATCTTGAAACCCATGCCTAGAGGTCCAAGAAAATGTAGTTAGTTGTTTGAATCGCGTCCGACTCGCTCGGTTTGGTTTCACCAAAACCCTAACCAATAAAAAATTGGAGATTTCTCATTTTTCGGCCGTGTATCATGAAATTGACCCAAAAATGTAAATCCACACGTCCCAATGATGAATATATGTCGGCCGCGGGTTCGATTTCGTACATTTTGACCCGTTCGTGGCGTCCGAGCCCTCTGAACTGGCGCTGTCACTGTTCACCCGAGACCGAAGGTGGATTTTGCATGTTGTCACCTTCATGAAATGTTAAAACGGCCCTAGAATATGAATCCTCGTGTTCTAATTGTGTGTATATATCGACCGGATGCCAAACCCCGCAAGATTTGACCCGTTCGTGGCATCCGGGAGCTTGAAAAGTTTTCCGTTGTTGATAATCTGAAAATGAATTAGAAATTACATACTTCCACTATCGTGTTAAGTTAAATCGAACCCAAATGTGAAATATCGTGTACAAAGTGTACGTACGAATCCACCGGACGTCCGTTTTCCAAGTATCGAATCGTGTACAGCGTTCGAATGTTCAAAAGAAAATCTGTTATTGATCATCCGAAATAAAATGAGAAATGTGTTATGTTATGCCTTCAGAATTGTTATTGAAATAACGTTTAATTGTTTAAACATAAAAGTAAGCTCCGAAACGTAAATCTGTGTACTGGAGGCAAGGGAATGTGTTTGAGAGGTTTCAAAATGATATGTGATCATCTGAGGTATGAAATCTAATCTCTCTTGTGAAATTGGAATGATCTCTTGTGGATTAAGGAAATTGAGTTCCATAGATTGTGAATAAGAAAATTGAGTCCCATAGAAGATTGTGACCTGAGAAAGCGAATGGAAGGAAATCCACATTGTGTCTTGTGATGATATAATCTCCCAGATGGAGATATGAAAGATGAGCTGATCTCCCGGTTGGAGATCTTGTGATGAGAATGAGATTTCCCGAGATGTGATCGTGTGTGCAAATATGGATTTCCCTCTCCAAGTGTTAAACTAATCTTAAAACTTGGACCCTCATTCGTAGGGGTAGTATTCTTTAGTATACCATGTCCATCGCAGTGTGAACCCGAGGAATACTTAGCCACGTATTCTGGCCGCTTGTGGGAGCGGGTGATATCTGTGGTACGCTTTAGGAAACTACTGTGGAAGAACGAGGATTGTCCCGGTCCCCGGGGGTGTGGGGCATGTCGGTCGACGCTACATATTAAGATGTAGTTGTCTTGATGATTGTTACATGGATGCAACCGAGGGTCGTGTGCTACCGACCTAAAATAGTAGTCGTGGCTTTATAATGTGTTACAAACACATTTCTGTCCTCGTTCTCTTACATTGTTGGTTAGTACGGTCTACTAGCCCGGGATCCCCAAAAATGATGTAATACTAAAAATGAATAATGTTCAATAGATGAACCGTGAGAATTGTGTGAATCAAGTGATTCAAGATGTAACCGTAAGAATCAAGTGAATCCAAATGATGCCCAATCAGTGTAATCGTGAGAACCGTGGGAATCAAGTGATTCCAATTGTTTCTTGTTCCCTCTCCTGTTTCTTGATTATGGAGAGTGCTTGTATTCCCTCCCATTTTAGTTCTTGTACATATCTTGGAGGGGTATTTATGATTATATTTGCTGAGCTATTAGCTCACTTTTACTGTTAATATTTTTCCTTTCAGATGAGAACACTTAGCTGACGCCAGATAGTTAGAGCAATGAGAGGCTTGCTTGATGAAATTGGCTGGATGGCGAGTGATCAGAAGATTTGGACATAGAGTTGAATCGGATTGTAGACGGCCACGTCAGAGTTGGGCGTGGCTCTATGCTGTTGTTGTTTATAGTTTATTATGCTTCTGCATATTTGATGATGTAGTTATACTTCCGCCTTTATGTTGATGTTTGAGTTTTGTTTCATATTAGATGGCATCTCTCTGGTCCAGTATAGTAGATATGAGTACTGTATTGGAGTCATGGATGATATGGCAGATGTGTGATCCTGTGTGACGTGTTGTAGGCTTTGAGTTATACCTTCGATAGATGTGTGCTTGTACAGGTTGATATTTAACATGTTATATTTTTGATTTTTTGTCTAGTTATAGAGAAAACTCTACCGAATTTTCTGTAGAGTCTATAGGTTAATTATGGACTTTAGAGTATGTATAACCATTGACGGAGGTTATTCAATAGAGAATAATCTGGTCCATCACATCGATCCTTCAGACAGTCAACTATATTGACCGTCCGTTGACCGAAACTTTTTCACGGGAAAGATTTCTAACAAATTTTTCCTCTCGATCGTGAGGAAGTTAACTCTGTTAGCCCCGCCATCTTGCAGCATGCCTCATTCTTCCCTTTTGGTAGAATCTTCATCATCATGTCTGTCCCATTCTCTTTCGTGCTAACCTTGTCTAGCGATAGTAGACCTTCCTCTAGCACTTCTCGCGCCCAATGATAACGAATATCAATGTGCTCTGAACTTGAATGGAATGAAGAGTTCTTACATCGATGAATGTCACTCTGGCTATCACAAAGTAGCACATATCTCTCCTGTTTGATGTCTAATTCTTGGACGAACTCCTTCATCCAAAGTATCTCCTTGCACGCTTCTGTGACAGCAATGTATTCAGCTTTAGTTGTGGATAGAGTTACACACTTTTATAGCTTGGACTGCCAAGAAATTATAACGCCCATAAATTTTACCAAGTAACCCGATGTGAATTTGCGTGTGTCAACATCTCCGGCCATATTCGCGTCTGAGTATCCCGCCAACTGAGGCTTGTCACTTTTAAGACACAAGCACCTCTTGAAAAGTTTCTGAATATATCTCATGATTCACTTCACCGCGGACCAGTGCTCCTTTCCCGGATTTAAATGAAACCGGCTAACTGTCCCAATGGCATGAGCATTATCCGGTCTGGTGCATACCAGAGCATACATCAGGCTTCCCATAACTGATGAGTAGGGAACGCCTTTCATGTATTTCTTCTCGTCATCCAAATTGGGCATTCACGAGTGCTCAGCCTGTAGTGGTTCGCCAATAGTGTACTCACAGACTTTAATTTCTCCATGTTGAATTGTTGGAGCACTTTCTCAAGATAGTTCTCTTGAGACAACCATAACTTCTTTGCCTTCCGATCATGTAGGATTTTGACTTCCAGAATCTACTTCGCGGATCTAAGGTCCTTCATGGGAAATGACCGTCCAAGTTACTCCTTCAGCTTCTTTATTCGGCCTCAGTTAAGTCCGACCATCAGCATATCGTCTACGTATAGAAGAAGAATAACAAAATCATCATCCGTGAATTTCTGTACAAATACGCAATAGTCACGAGTTGTCTGCCGATATCCTTGACTGGTCATGATTGACACAAATTTCTTGTACCATTACTTAGGAGCTCACTTTAATCCGTACAGACTTTTTCTTGGACGACAAACAAGTTTCTCCTTTCCCTTGGCTTTTAACCCTTTCGGTTGTTCCATGTAGATCTCCTCAAGCTCACCATGGTCGAATACAGTCCGGACATCCATCTATTCCACCTCTAGGTCTTGGGCGGCAATCAGGCCTAGTATAACCTCGACGGAGGATATTTTTACAACCGGGGCAAAGATCTCACCAAAATTAATCCCCTTTTATTGACTAAAGCCCTTCACTCCCAACCGTGCCTTGTCTTGGGCTTCTTGGTATTCTCGTTTGGCTTCAAATGAAATAGCCACTTGTTCTTGAGGGCCTTTTTCTCCTTAGAAAGTTTAACTAGGTCGAAGGTGTGATTTTCATGAAGGGAGCTCATCTCCTCCTTCATGACTTCCAGCCATTCCTCTTTACTGTCTTTCTTCATTGCCTCTTCATAATCCTCAGGCTCTCCGACATCAGTGAGCATGACATATTCATTTGGTGATAGACGGACGGATGATCGTCTGTTATGTAAGGACCATCTAACAGGGACATTCCCTATCGGTTGAGGTATGACTCCAACAATGGTGTCATCCGGAGCCAAGACCTCCCCTTTATTATCCTCAATCGTCTCCTGACTAGGATCCTCTCCTTCTAATGATGCCAGACAGACAGCTTTAGCACTTGCTTGGTCCGTTTGCTCATCATTACACTTGGCCTTTCTACCAATATCTTCAATTGTCTCATTCTCAATGAAAGTTACGTCCCTAGACCGGACGAGTTTTCTAGTAGCTAAATCATAAAATCGGTAGTCTAGTTCATCTTCTCCATAGCCCAAAAAGACGCACTGCGTCGTCTTTGACTCCAGCTTTGTCCTTTCGTCTCTTGGGACATGCACGAATACTTTACATCCAAACACTCGCAAATGATCATAGGATGGCTCCTTGCCCGTTCATGTCTTCTCCGTCACTTCACCCATCAGGGGTTTACTGGGTTACCTATTGATAATGTAGGCCATCGTCCGGAGTACTTTTGCCCAGAACAAATCATGAAGCTTTGCTTTGGAAAGCATGCATCGTACTCTCTCTAAGAGCGTACAATTCATCCGTTCTGCCACTCCATTCAACTGTGGAGTTTTTGGTAGTGTTCTTTGGTTCCTAATACCATGTGACCGACAGTAGGCGTCAAAAGGCCCCAAGTATTCACCGTCGTTGTCACTCGGATGGCCTTCAGCTTCTTTCCCGTCTGACGCTTCGTAAGAGTATGGAACTACTCAAAGGTACCAAGAACCTGATCATTAGTCTTCAGTGGGTAGACCCACAGCCTTCTTAAACAATCATCAATGAAAGAAACAAAGTATTGGGCTGCACCAAAAGACTTTTCTCTGAATCGCCCACACACATTTGTGTGAACAAATTCTAGGAGCTCCGCCTTTGGACCGTATGAGTCTCCATGAAATGAGACTCTCCTTTGCTTTCCAACTAAGCAATGAGAACACAATTTTTATCCTTCCTCTTTTGCTTTAGTGATTAAGCATTTCCTGGCCAAGTAGGACAATCTTTCATCACTCATGTGGCCTAGCCTTCTGTGCCACAGATCCACTGTCCCAGTGCTGGTTGTGGCGTTCACATCTTCAGCCACTGCACAGGCCTTCATCACATATAGGTCGGATGCCTTTTTTTCTTTTGCTATAACAAGAGACCATCTTGTCAGCTTCCATTCGCATTTACATAAGGTATTACAATAACCTTCATCGTCCAAGCATCCGGCTGAGATGACATTCAGCCGAATGTTAGGAACATGATGCACGTCCTTTAACATCAGCTTTATTCCGTTATTTGTGACTAGGATGACATCTCCCTTGCCTACGACCGGAGATGTTCCTTCATTCTCCATCCTCATTACTCCAAAGTTTCATGGAGTATAGAATGTGAATAGCTGCCTTCTGGACGTGACGTGTAAGGTGGCACCGGAGTCGATCACCCAGCCAGACTCCTCATCCGTCACATTTACCACGTCTCCTTCACTTGTTAGCAGGAGGCTACCTAATGTGACTACTGAGACGGAGGACTTTTCCTCTGCCTGTCTACTGTCACCTTTTTCTTTCTCAGTACTTTTTCGCTTCCATTTGAAGTAATGCCTTTTAATGTAGACCTTCTTGCCACAGTGGTGGCACTCAAGGTTTTGATACCTTGACCTTGACTTGCTGCAGGCCGTCTCTCCTTGCTTTTGACCACGGCCTCTACTTCTTTTCCTTGATTCAGTCATAAGTACCTTAGACGTCGAAGTTCCTTGTGACTTTCTTGACTCATTCATGAGTAGGGAAGCAATAATCGCATCCAACTTTGATGTATCATTGCCAAATACTAAGGTTGCAACAATATTGTCAAAGGAGGCCAGCAGAGAGGCCCGCAGGACCAACGCCTTGTCCTCCTCCTTGATTTCTTCTTCAAGGGCAAACATCTGCGTTAATATCCGGTTAAACTCGTCCAGATACTTCTCGAAGCTTTCTCCTTCCGATAACCGTAGGCCATAGAATTGCTTCTTTATATGAAGCCTAGTTGTTAACGACTTGGACTTATATCGGCTTTCTAACTTCTCCCATACCTCCACCGGGTCAGTCAAGCCAAGCACTTCTTGGAGAATATTATCCGTCAGACAGAGCTTAATTGTGTAATTTATAAGATCTCTTTTGTCTTGCCATTCATCATTGGTCAACTTTGGAGATTTCTCATCCTTCTTCTTCAGTGCCTTTATCGTCTCTTCTCTGGTGAGAATATTTTTTACCATTTTTTGCCAAAGAATAAAGTTACCCTGCCCGTTAAACAGCTCAACGCTAAGCGGCAGATTCTTTGATGATAACGACGCCATTAGAACAAAGTTCTCAATCTTACTCTCTGATACCGCTTGTTAGCCGAAAAGAAGGCGGCCTACCGTCACAGGCACAAACAGATCAAAGAAAATAAATCTAAGCTAAAATAATGGCAACTGATTTTATGTAGAAATCCTTATGAATCAAGAAAAAAATTACGGGACGTAGAATCCTTAAAACTGCACTATGTATGATATAGAAATTACAAAATAATAAGATAAAAATACACACACATAGTTTGGCCTTCTTTCTCTTCTCTGTTTTCTTCTTACTCTCACACACACACACATACAGTTGGGCCTTCTTTCTCTTCTCTGTTTTTTTCTTACTCACACACACACACTTTGCTGTGTATCACTCTTCTACTCCTGACCGGCCTACTTATATATATATAAGAATATACAAAAGGACAAAAGGCATCGGCAGCAGCTGGACCACCACGTCTTGATTCATGGTTGGTGCACGATTTCCAAGAAGCATGTGTCAGCTCAATAGTAGGTGGCGCATGATTGCAGCAGTAGAAGATAGATCTATTGTTTTGAATTTCTAAGGTTACCTAAACAAGCAGGTCAACTTACTATCTTTCAGACATAGTAGATGTTTAGTGTTGCCTTAATAAGCCAGTCAACTTTATTGACCGTGCTTCCATTCAGAACGGTTAACATCATGTTGACCGTCTTCATACTTGTCCTCAGAATCATCAGCAATGACGGTCACCTCGATCCTTCAGACGGTCAACTATATTGACCGTCCTTTTGGTCAACATATTTGACCGAAACTTCTTCACATGAGAGATTTTCAAGAATAATTTCAATATATTTTTAGTATTTTATATGTAGGGGGTTAGCCTGCCAAGGATTTTTCTTATTCAATAAGACAATAATTTAAGTTGTAAAGAAGTGCAAATATGTCCTTTTGAATCACTAAGACATACGTTGAGACATAAAAATTTCCCTTAAAATGTC
>JAOVVI020017372.1:0-10629 GCA_028571085.2 Nepenthes alata | reverse complement strand
ATCAAGAACAAGATGGAAAAAAAAAAAGAGTTCAGATAAGCATAACAACAATGCTGTTCATAAATCCACTACAGGAAAAGACAACAACAAGACAGCAAAGCAGTAATATAAAAAAGTGAGGATATGAAAGGACCTGATGGAATTCTTGGTGGCTGCTTTAAGGAAGTTGAGCAATTTCCAGGAGCAGCATCTACTGCTCTAACTTCGTCTTTCATTTCCTGGTCTCCACATGATGACAAAGTAGGCTGAGGTTTGGAAGGTATATTACTTAAATGTACTGTGGGCCTACATTTTTTGAAGAAGCAAAAAAATTAGCTTCACATACATCAAGTGAAAATATGTTTTTTTTAATCAAATTGGATCTTTACGGCCACACAGCCATCAGATCTAGCATGACATGGCTTTGTGGTCTGAACCTTGGAAGGGAAATATGCTTTCTCTGCAGTGGAATGACTGGTCCACTTCTACCACAGTTTTCCTCCAAATGTGCAAACTGCTTTTTGAACTGGCCAAGAGCACTGTATGTAGAAGAAACTTCGAGTTATTGAATGCATAAAGATAATAGATCACCAGCTAAAGCTACATCAGAAGAAAGGACGGGGGGAAGTAATAAATAGAAGAAAGGACTGTTATGAAGATTTTAAACCTGGGATAAATAAAACTGGTCCCGTCCGTTCCATTAATGTAATCTTGGCGCAGCTGAGGATGGTACTCAAGTATCTCCCGGTATATAAGTTCCCTAATGTCCTCCTTAGTCACCCTTCTCCTCTCAAACTCAAACTCTAACTTCAAGATTGGCTGGCATGCAGGTTCTCTCTCTACCTTGGCCAGGCCTCTGAAATAAGGATCAGCTAGTGCCTGCTTAACAAGTCATAAGTCATTGCGACCAATAAAATTGTTTCACATATACAAGTAAACTACCATGACAAACAGGAATAAAGAAACAGCACAAACCTCTTCTGCAGTTGGCCTGTTCTTTGGGTCAAAAGCTAACATTCTCTCTAAAAGATGCAATGCTAGGGGATCTGCATTTGGGAATTTCTGTAAAAATGGAACAGAGTGCTTCTTCCGCATATCTGTCAGGTATTTACGGGCCTTGTCATTGCGAACCTATAGCCATGGAGAACAGAGATCAGAATGAAAATCTTGGGCATATAAGCTTGTCATGGAGCAACAAAAATCCAGATTGCAAATCCAGCTGAGTTCATACCCCAGATATGGTCTCCGGGGAAGGTGTCCCAAGAAGATCCGTGATCAAATCTAATTGATGAACAACGCTTTTACCAGGAAACAATGGTTTCCCTGTTAACACCTCCGCAAAAATGCAGCCAATGCTCCACATATCTATTGCAGGTGTATACTGCATCAAACAGAGCCCACCGTCAGATCATTTCACATAAGAAAAGTTTATTAAACCAATCAAACCACTTCATGAAACAGCCATAAAACTGGACACTGTTACCTGATGGCTAAGACACATCAACTTCCAGGAAAGTTCAATAATCCTCCCTGAACAAGAATTATTTTGATCTACACATTACTACTGACTAAAAACCACTCACAATACATTCCATAAAATTATAATGCAATCTGCATCTTTTTTGGTAATGAAATGAAATCCGCATTACAATGGCATTATATAGAATTATTAATAACCTGAATATTTGCATTACAGTGTTTCACAGACGTATTCCGTCTCTATTTATTTGCTAAAAAATGGGGCAATTGAGAAGCCTATTCCCATTAGACAGAATGGTTTGTGCAGGAAGAACAGAAAGGAATCCAGCAACTCAGCCAAACTTAATCATACAATAAAAAAGAAACTACCCACTAAGCTATACCTTGCAACTACAAACAACTCCTTAAAACACCAAGTTAATTAAAAATTTGTTAGAAGCGTCAAGCAGAGTTTCATTTCTAAGAAAATGTTTCTATGCCTGTCACTTACAGAGGCATATATCAAAATAGTGCAATACAGGAACTCATCCACGAGTCCATCATCCATATGGTCCTTTTATAAAGGGCATTAAGTAGCATCAATACAATGGGTCAGTATGACCAAGTGATTTCACCAATATGTTCATTATTTGATACCATGTCCCTAAGCGCTGTATAATGGAGAAGCACAGAGAATGTTTACATTCAACAGGAGATTATTCTCATAATCAAAGACAGAAAAACTCACACATCCCTCCAATGTTTTACACAGAAATACAATTATATAACGCCAACTAATGCTAATGTTCTTTACTCCAACCAACAGACACTAGAAGCAGTATGTAAGTGATGATAAGGCTTATCGACATCTTTGCAAATCCGAATTGGAATCTATCCCCTAGATGGACTAATTAAGCCAGTTGAGCATCTTTCCTTACAGCCCTACATTAATTACGATATTGTTCTTCTTCTCTATGTAGTACACTCTTATAATTGGGATGACTTACTAGCATACATTTTCCGTCAGCAAAGAACTAGCTCTAAGAAAGTTGCTCATGGTTCATAAGCAAATACCTTGGGTCACAAATATAGAGATATACAACATTTCCTCCGCAAACAAACAAACAAAGGAGCTACCTCTACCAACTGAACTAAGACAGCATATGTTAGGACAAATAATTTGCAGAAATCGCATCAGTGAATCAACATAACAACTACCAATCACTGCTGGCACTAATCAACAAGGAAATATCATTCTTAAACAGGGAGCAACCATCAAGACTCAACTGCAAAGAAGACTATGCTTAGATGTGTGAACACACTAACCAGAACAAGGAGGAGGGAGGAGGGATTTACAGATTCAGAAAACATTTCCAACCCGAAGGCTCACATGTTCCCTAGCACATATTGGTTTGGGACTCACGTAGAACACCCTCTCACTTGATGAGAGAGCGCCAAGGATCAGGTGCATATCTTCGCTAATTACAGCCTGACTTACCCCTTCAACAGTTCTAAGATTGAGACCCATAGTCACCTTTTCTTCAATTGGTGGTTTTCAAAAGAAGTTTGGAATTCTATCTGTCATTCTAGAAGATGCAAGTGGCCATATTCCAAGTCGTCACTCAACATTCATTGGGGTGCCATCAGGTGGAAACATAACAACCCTTTGTCAAAATCATTCAGATTTGCATTGGCTACCTTGATCTATTTGATTTGGTATTCAAGGAACTGGAGCTCATGTCCCAGACCTGAGGATGGTGACCGAATTCTTCACTGTGCTTGTGAGAAGATTTGCACGTTGCGGGTGTCTGCTTCTAGTGCCCTTCTCTCTATGGCTAGAAGATGGGGCATCCACTTCTCTGTCCATGATGGGTTCCTGGAGCTTGATTTCTAATGATCAGTGGCGCGAGAAGTTTTCTCCTCAATTGTAAGATTGTCCTGGGTCATGATTATGTTTCTCTTTTTGAGGGCTTGATATGGTGGGACATTTTTTGTTGCCCGTGTCCTTTTAGCCTTATGGATAGGAGTTTTGTACATTCTTCTTTTTAATGCCATACCTTACAATTACTTATAAAAAACCATTTACAGGAGGAGACTAGAAATGCAGGATGTGGATTACAAACTGCATCTACAAGTTATCAGCAACAAAAAAAAGAAAAGATGCGATTATTGTACTCCATCTATCCATAAACCATTGCCCAAAATTGTTGTTCATCTCAAAATATAATGTGAAAATCTATACCTTGGAGCAAAATGATCCACATAGCTCTGGAGCCCTATACCACCTTGTAGCAACATAGTCCTGAAAGGCAATCACATGAAAAATCAATCCTATAAGAAGATGCATTTCAGGGGAAAGTTCCACCATAAAAAACGAGAATAATGAACTCGGACGAGGATACCGTCCAAAATACTGTTGTAGGGGCATCATTAAACGCTACTCTTGCTAGTCCAAAGTCACAAATCTTTAGTTTGCAATTAGCATTAGCCAATATATTCTTCGGTTTGAGATCTCGATGGTACACGTTTGCTGCAGCCAAAAAGATTACAGTCAGAATAGATCCAAGAAGAACCCTCCTGCAACCATGTTCAGAGTGATAAATGAAAGCTGAAAGGCAACTTTTAAATAATGTGACACGGAAACTACAACACATTAATATTAAATGGACAAATTCAAACAGAACAAAGAAAATTACCCGTATGCATATATTTTAATGCGCGTAACAATTGATAAAGAAAAAACTGATGGTGTTCGCGTGTCAAGTCATCATTAGCCTTGATGACTTGATGAAGATCAGACTCCATCAACTCAAACACAACGTAAATGTCCCTGAAATCTCTCCTGGAGGGCGGCAACATGATGCGTTTTATTTCAACAATATCGGGATGCCGCAAAAGTCTCAACAACTTGATTTCTCGTAAGATTCTAATTGCATCAGAAATGTG
This sequence comes from Nepenthes alata, assembly GCA_028571085.2. Taxonomy (NCBI): domain Eukaryota; kingdom Viridiplantae; phylum Streptophyta; class Magnoliopsida; order Caryophyllales; family Nepenthaceae; genus Nepenthes; species Nepenthes alata. Next base: position 6,246 of record JAOVVI020017372.1, on the reverse strand, counting down.
CTCAAAAATATCATTTATTTTCTTTATTGCCACCTTTTCCCCATTATGCGTATCAATGGCTGCACAAACAACTCCATAGCTTCCCTTCCCTATGACTTCTAGAATTTTGTATCGATTGGCATCCCCATAGCCAGTGAAGAAATCTGTTTCTTTGAGACCCTGTAGATGGAGGAAGATGAGAAACACAGATGCAACAAGCAGAGGCCGAGTGTAAGTTACAGAGAATCAAATCTCACATATTATATAAGAAGTTTGTAAGTCCACGCCAGACCAAAATTTTTTAAAACATATAACCCCTCTACGTGGTATCGTTGCCCTTCCACTGCTATATCATTATCATCACTATTTACTACTATGAAAAATAAGGTTCCATAATGCAGCATCTATATGTGCCTCATGAACATGCTAAAACGGGTGCCATGGTGCACAAATCTCTTGCAATGTGGGGCATGAAGGATGAGATGCATAAGGCTTTTAGCCTTGAGATTGTTGATACTGTGATTTGAAACCATCGTCTCTAAGTCGTAGTGGAGGAAGTTTATGCTGCATGATGGTTCACCTTAAATTAATCTGATATGATAGCACATCTAAGAGGTGTTCTCAAGCTTGTCACTTCAATATGATCTGAAGTCTGTTAGCATTGGAACAAAACTTCTCCTCAGAAATACCCTAGCTTCTTTTCTAATTTCTTCAACATAACATAAGCTGCTTTAAAGGCATGTGAAGCAGCAGGTATTTAACAATATCACCTTACAAGAGCACAACCAAAATCATAAAATCACAAAACCACAAAAGACGTCAAGAAATGAATATACAAACGCACCAAATCAATCAAAATTCCATGCCATCAAATCGCATGTTGACCTCCTCTTTCAAAATAATGAAAAAGAAATAAGATGGTTAACTAATGTATCTAACGCATAAGAAATAAAAATATCGATCATCAGAAATGATCAACATAAATCCTAAAAAATGCAAAGACTAACATGTTCTAGAAGACTAAAGGGAAAATTCAAAGTCTAGTCTTAGGAACGCAGCCAATGTTTCTGTGTACTACACAAAAACAAGAAAAAGCCAAATCCTACTTTAGGCCATTCCCCCCAACAAACGTCAAAAATATCAAAATAAGCGGCATCCCAGACACCTCCCCCCTCCCCCGGCCCAACTAAACCGATGTGTCTTAGCATGCTGATATTTGTCGAAACTGAACAAATCCAGCAATGAATTGATCGCAAAACAAATCTCAAAGGCCAATATCGAGTCACAGAAAAGCACAAGAGTCACGTCAATGTTTGTCAAATCGTTATACAGTATGGCAATGCTTAGATCGCTTAGATCAGACTAAGGCATGTTTTTAAGAGAAGGAAAAACAGAGCTCTAGCACGATAGATCTTCTATGTAATAGATCCGCCCTTGAATATATTAATAAAACACCCAAAAATCGCAGAGAAAGCCTGCTTCTTCAGCCAATAACTGATTCCCAAAAGAAAATTTGAAAGAAGTAGAACTAATTCGTCAGTTTCAAAAGAGAAAAGCAGTCCCAAAAAAGTGCCCATTTCTCGACATATAATGTCAGATCGGCATATTTCTTCGAATACACTCAAAACTAATTTCCACAGATTCCGCAAAAGGGAGATCTATAACTTTATAGGGAGATCAAGAAGAAAGGAGGAGAGAACTAACCTTCTTTCGCTGATCTTGCTGCATCGTGTCCTCCAAAATAATAGTAATAACAAGGTGAGAAAAACCGAAACAACAAAGAGAAGAAGTTTTGGGAAAATTTTGCACAAGCAAGCTAGCGCGTCCTTCTTTAGCGTTGAACAATCAAATCAATCGCATTTAGCCCACCGACAGAGGCCTCGAATGAGGAAAGCGCGGTTCCTCGGAAAAACCCTCTTATTCCAGTTCTCAACTGTCAGTATAATGTTATTTACACGACAACTGCACCACCTTCCGTTCCGAACCTTTCTCGTATCGGATTTTCACAGATCTATCCTCTCTCTCTCTCTCTTTCCTTCACACTCGTCAGCTACCCTCGATTCCGATCACTAATCAGAGAAAATCCTGGTGGCGAGCGATAGAGGGACGTTAAAGTTTAACTAAAGTAGAGGATCTGAAGGGAAGGGGAGAGAAGAAAATGAAACAGAGGAGATGCGAAGAAGGAAAGAAAGGAGAGAGAAGATGCCGTGAAGGTAGAAGGCATCTTTTATAGCTGCATTTTTATTTTTATTTTTATTTTTATTTTTATTTTTATTTTTTATTTTTATTTTTGTTCGTTGTTTCTTCTTTTGATGATGTCGACGGGAGGAGGGTAGTTGAAGGCTACTTGGTTACCGCTGAGATTTTTGTGTCTGTGTGTTTTTTTAATTATTAATATTATTCATGGCAAGGCTGAGGGGCTTTTTTGACCCTCAAAATCCATACGTGGATGTTAATAAAATAAGAAATAATATTTATGTTTTTATTTTATAATTTTGTATTAGAAATATATGGATAAAAGAGAAAAATTCTTATTTTTTGAATAATTAGTGTTAGTATACTAATAATAATATCATTTTATTTTTTTTGAACAAAGTAATTTTAAATATACAAATATAATTAACACTTCCTAGCAATATTCTTACCTAAAAATAATATAATTTCTCTAAAAATAATAATAATAATCTCTCAAAAATAACGTAATTTATGAAAATTATTGATAACATTCTACACTAAAAAATTCAATAATTTCAGTTGTTGCCGAAATTATTACTGTATGTATTGGGTAATTTTTTATTTATAAGAAAAAATACTTCATTCTTCATTAAATTATTTTTACAGAGATAAAATTATATAAAACAGATCCAATAATTAAATGCCCTTCACGCATTGACCCAAATGAGATAATATCTCAAATAAAAACACATACAATATTGAAATTAAACATTTTGTAATTGTAGTTAGGAAGCAAACAAAATGATTGAAAATCATAAGGTCAAAAGATTCCTTCATTTCAAACTCCTCAATCTCATTTCTTTTCTTCTTTTAAAGGTTGATCATTTCACTCTAATTGGCCAAATACTTCTAACTTTATATGGTGACTTAAATAAGGGTTATCTTGCTCTTGATCAAGCAATGGGGGTCCCATTGGAGTAGAGGTATGAGCACAGTCTACAAATCTTTGACAAATAAAATGGAGTCATATTTAATGTCTTATAACATATTAAAATATTTGGACACATCTCATGGCATTATTTAGTCCATAATATCTATTAAAAAAATGAACAAAATCTGCCTTAAATCACTAACTCTAATGCCTCATTAACTTTAGCAAGTAATATATTATACTACTATAAAATATTTATAGAGAAATTATTAGGCCCCAAAAAAATAACAGGGGCAACTACCTCCAACATTGACAGGCTAACACCCCATCTAAAGGTGTGGCACCAACCTATGCAAATGTTTAAAAAAAATTGTTTGAGGAAAGGGTAAAAGACAGATACTGAAAAATCACTAATACAATAGAAACCGTTGACAAAAATCCCATTATTGAGTGGAGCAACCCAGATTCGCACATCCATTAGAATTGGACAATTGAAAGCTGTGACGATCCGAGCCCTAATCATCAAATTCGGCACAGATCGCTCACACAAAGAACCACAAGTATAAAATCATAATACATTTATCATCATTTTTATATATAAAATTATCATCTCAATTACACATCGAGCAGATATTCATCAAATTTATGGGTTATAATCCCAAAAAAATATCAATTTTTATTAAAATATATCATGCTTGTCATCAATTGTAATGATAATAACTAATTTTTAGAATCCCCTCTACATGAATATCCAACAGTAAGATATAGAATTCCCCATAAGTGTTAGAAAATCAACTTAAATTTGGAGCTAATAAAATATAAAAGTAAGACAAATATTTAATAAATAATAATAAATTAAAAATTGATAATACACAAACAAATCTCAGATATGTAATAAGTGACATATATAAAAACTTTAATAGTAATATAAAGTCTAACAGATAAATTTATCTGAAAATTTACATTGTGTCATACCTATGAGTCAAAAGTAATAGTAACACAAAAAGTGTGGCACCACCCTATGCAAATGTTTAAAAAAATTTAATAATAACAAATTTGTTTGGGAAGACGTCATGGACAAGTGCTGAAAAGCCACTAACACAATAGAAACTGTTGACAGAGATCACATTACTTAGCAAATCAACGAAAATTCGCACATCAAGTAGAATTGGACAATCGAAAGCTGTGACATTTCAAGCCCTAATCATCAAATTCGGCACAGATCGCTCACGCAAAGAACCACAAGCATAAAATCATAATACATTTATCATCATTTTTACATATAAAATTATCATCTCAATTACACATTAAGCAGATATTCATTAAAATTATGGATTATAATCCCAAAAAAAATATCAATTTTTATTAAAATATATCATGCTTGTCATCAACTGTAATGATAATAACTAATTTTTAGAATCCCCTATACATGAATATCTAACAGTAAAATATATAATTACCCATAAGTGTTAAAAAATCAACTTAGATTTGGAGCTAATAAAATATAAAAATAAGCTAAATGTCTAATAAGTAATAATAAATTAAAAATCGATAATACACAAACAAATATCATGTATGTAATAAGTGAAATATGCAAAAATTATAAAAGTAATATAAAATCTAACATATGAATTTATTTTAGAATTTACATTTCGTCATACATTTGACTCATAAGTAATAGTAAATCAAAAGGTGTGGCACCACCCTATGCAAATATTAAAAAAAATAAAAAAACAAATTTGTTTGAGGAAGAGGTCAAAGAGAAATGCTGAAAAGCCACTAACACAATAGAAACCATTGACAAATATCCCATTACTTAGCAGATCAACAAAAATTTGCATATCAAGTAGAATTGGACAATCGAAAGCTATGACGATCTAAGCCATGATCATCAAATTCGGCACAGATCGCTCACATGAAGAACCAGAAGCAGAAAATCATAATATACTTATCATAAATTTTACATATAAAATTATCATCTCAATTACACATCGAGCAGATATTTATCAAAATTACAGATCATAATCCCAAAAAAATATCAAATTTTTATTAAAATATATCATACTTGTCACCAACTGTAATGATAATAACTAATTTTTAGAATCCTCTCTACATAAATAACCAATAGTAAGATATAGAATCTCCCATAAGTGTTAAAAAATCAACTTAGATTTAGAGTCAATAAAGTATAAAAGTAAACCAAAAACCTAATAAGTGATAATAAATCAAAATTCGATAATACACAAGAAAATCTCAGATATGTAATCAATGAAATATACAAAAATTTTAATAATAATATAAAATCTAACAGATAAATTTATCTAAAAATCTACATATCGTCATACCTATGACGCAAAAGTAATAGTAAATCAAAAGGTGTGGCACCACCCTATGCAAATGTTAAAAAAAAATTGTTTGAGGAAGAGGTCAAAGACAAATGCTGAAAAGTCACTAACGCAATAGAAACCGTTGACAAAGATCCCATTATTAAATAGATCAACAGAAAATCGCACATCAAATAGAATTGGACAATCAAAAGCTATGACGATTCGAGCACTAATCATCAAATTCAGCACAGATTGCTCACGCAAAGAACCACAACCATAAAATCATAATATATTTATCATAATTTTCACATATAAAATTATCATCTCAATTATACATCGAACAGATATTCATCGAAATTGCAGGTCGTAATCCCAAAAAAATATAAAATTTCTATTAAAGTAATCATGCTTGTCACCAACTGTAATGATAATAACTAATTTTTAGAATCCTCTCTATATGAATATCCAACAGTAAAATAAGAATCCCCCATAAGTGTTAGAAAATCAACTTAGATATAGAACCAATAAAATATAAAATTAAGCTAAATGTCTAATAAGTGATAACAAATTAAAAGTCAATAATATATAAAAAAATTTAGATATGTAATAAGTGAAATATACAAAAACTATAATAATAATATAAAGTCTAACAGATAAATTTGATAATTTATATCTCGTCATACCTATGACTCAAAAGCAATAGTAAATGAAAAATTGTGGCACCACCCTATGCAAATGTTTAAAAAAAAATATTATTTGAGGAAGAGGTCAACGACAAAAGCTGAAAAGTCACTAACAAAATAGAAACCGTTGACAAAGATACCATTACTAACT
>JAOVVI020017371.1:0-10630 GCA_028571085.2 Nepenthes alata | reverse complement strand
ATTTAGATTTAAAGGTTCAAAAATTTATCCCGATTTTATTTTGATAACTATTAAAATCCGAGGGACGTTGTCATGTTCTAAATCCCAATCCTATAATTTACTCTTAACCAAATTAGTATCACTTAACTAATTATTTTCTTAATTAATCATCTTGACATAAATTTTATTTTAATACCTCAACCGGCTATAAAAAGATTGCCATAATATCATATACATGATCTAAAATATATGTCACATCACTTGTGGCTTCGATACCAATCTATCATGTGACGTCAAACCTTACGTAAGGAATAATATCTGCTCAAACAAATTCAACATGATAAGCTCTATGAAAAATAAGCCATAAACTGCTCGACATCCATATATTATATCCACAACCCATAATAACAATATTCGAAGCAATTGACACTTGATCCACCAGATCCCGATCCTATAATTTACTTTTAACCAAATTATTATTACTTAACTAATTATTTTCTTAATTAGTCATCTGGACGTGAACTCCATGGTAATACCTCGTCCGACTATAATAAGATTGCCACAATATCATACAAAGTATCTAAAACATATGTCATATTACTTGTGGCTCCGATACGAATCCATCACGTGACGTTTGATTTTACGTAAGGAATGATGCATGCTCAAACAAATTTAATATAATAAACTCTATGAAAAATAAATCATAAACTATTGGCTATCCACATATTACATCCATAACCTATAATAACAATGTCCGAAGCAATCGACACCTAATCCACCATTATAGCTACTGCCCAAACAAACTAACCATCGACAACTGATATCCGAAACTGAAATTAAACTAATATACAACATTTAAACAACATTAAACATTATCCGGCTATATTAATCAACATAAAACATCCATGAAACTATAAACTAAAGCTCTTCAAATGATCCCGATCTTCACATTTGCTTATCCAGCAAGAGCTCATACATCTCACCTAAGGGGGTTAGTAAAATAATAAGAGAGTGAGCAAAAAATTTAATAAGACATGCATATATCAATAAATATATATACTTTGTGTTTAAAACAGATTAGAATAACTAAATACTATGATTGGATGTAAAGATATGAACTTATGTAGAAAAAATTTATATCATATATTTTTAGATTTCTTATCATATTCTTATTTCATTTAAATTATCAAAACATACTTAATCATTATTTTTATTTTTCTTAGGGATTATGGTTAGTAAGGCTTACTGACTAAAGGAATGAACAATTAAAATTTGGATTGTGTATACTCCCACACAACCAAATGCCATGTGTTACCACTTAAGATTTATAGGTGGGTAGTCTATGTATTACTCTATACACGGGGTCAAATATCATTTCTTAACCCGTGGTTACATAAGTTCGGATATCAATATACCAGTATAATATACTAAGGTATGCCATAACATATTACTACTGAAACATAATTCCTGGTTCAATATTTATCTTAGAAAAATTTTATACTTTACTTCTTAATTCTTTATTTTCACCCTTTTAAAAAACATACAATAATTTCTTATCATCATTATAGAGTTTACTTTCATAATTCTATAATCACTTATCAATACTTTTTTATAGAAACATTGGTATGATGCAACTTTAACATATGGGATGTTAAATTAACATATAGTACTGAAAATTCAATAATTATATAAAATTCAGCAATTACATCAATTTTCAGACTATGCTTGCTAAAAAATATATATATATTTCAGCTCTTACATATCACATATTTCATAATTTGAAGTCTATAAAAGCCATTGTAAGAATTTAAGATATACATATAACCAGAATTTAGCAAAAATGATAATAAAATTCAGCTAACGCAGAATTTCATCTTTTAGTGCAAAGCTTCAGCAAAATTCAGCATTTTAACACTCATACTGCAAGTATATATATATTTTAGAACATATATTTAGCAATTTTAAACATGCAAGAGGGTGTCCATGAATTTACACATGTAGGAGCAATAAACTAGGATTTCTGATCATGCATGAAGAGGTATTGCAAAATTTTGCACCATAATTTCATTGTTCATAATCTTAGCATAAATTTTTCAAAAATTTTGCTACAAAATGATGAAAAATTTACATACATGCTTAACATAGTATTATATTTTGAGTTTAAAGACATGCATGGGGATTTGAATAAGAAAATACTTTAAGATATAAACAGAAGCCAGTAATAAAGGAAAGAGGCTTGGAAGTGTACTTGTCTTAGCTTTGATTTACCTAGATTCTCACTTGGATCGGCTGAAATTCAAGTTCCTTGACTTTCTCTCTCTCTTCTCCTCGGTTGCTTCTCCCTTTAGCTCTCAAAATTATCTAAACAAGGCAAAAATTTGGGCCAGGTGATAATATATACTGCCATGTGCTGAAGTGTGCGTTGAGCGCTAGGTTGCAGGTTTACTGTGCTCGAGCATACCTCGGGCTTGCATCGAGCAGGCCTATTCTGCCAATCAATCGCTTGAGTGACTCTTAGGTGAGCCAAAAGCACGGAGCCACAATTTTTTGCGCTCAGGTGTGGGTTAGATCTCCCTCAAGTGTCGAGTCAGTGGGTCTAATTTTAATTTTTTAATTTAATTTTTTTACGTCATTGGACCTTATTTTTAATTATATTAGTTTAATTAATAAAGATTATCATAAACAAAAAATTCATGCCTTACATACGTTTCATAAACTAATTATGTTAGTTTATGGGATCATGGTTAGGTTATTTGTTCCTGCCTAATTAATATCACACCTAAAAGGAACTTTTTGATTCCAAATCACATAATAAAGTTTTGACCCCGTGCAGGATTAGCAAAAATGGTACAATATTAAATATTCAATACACGTAAAAAATATTTATACCTAGATGATATGAACAGTAATATGCATCACAAGTTAGATAATAAGTAATAATAAATAAGATGTAACATTTGGTGACGAAGAAAAAACTTAATACTCACGATAATCAAGAAAAATTCTCGAGGCTTCAACAGCCAGAGAAGATATCCACTATAAAAATTAATTTATAGATCCAGTGGTATAGATACACTAACCTAACTGACTTATTTTCTTTTTGTGATTCCTACTAAGGAACTTTTTAAATTTACCCGTGATAACAGAACCGGATACCTTCTGGTCTTCACGTCAATCTTCTCTCACAAACTGTTGGAGCTCAATTTTTACGCCACTCGCGTCACTCATGAGAGATTGTAGGCAAGAACGAAGGTGTATTCAAATAGTATGAAATGATGAAAAAACTTTGGCAAACTAATACATGTAAATGGTGAAGCTTTCTCTGGTGGACACCAAGTCTTTACACAAAGTAATAAACGTAATCTTTTGGTGGATCAATTTTCTTTTTCAGAAAAACCCCCGAGATGAAGAAGAAAGAGTTATATATATAGAGGAGCCCAAATGGTTTCAAAAATAAAAGATCTGTTAGGCACAAAATCCCCACATGGTTTCAAAAATAAAAGATCGATTAGGCACAAAATTCCCACTCAGCTCGATCGCCGCTCGAGCGCGCTCGGCGGGCGCAGGATAGGGCTAGGTGATTTTGTGCCCTGTCGCTCGAGTACAGATCGGACGCTCATCGAGTGCCCCGATTCTAAAAAAGGCGCATGGTTGGTACCTTGGGTGCTCATTGAGCGCACGGTTCTGAAAAATGCGTCTCGATCGCTTATCGAGCACATGGTACTAAAGAGAGTGCCTAGTTGGTGCACTCTCAGGGAGGGGCAAAATGGAGGGTAGGGAGACGAGAATGCCGAAAATGTAATGACGACGGCCTTCGGGCATGAAACTGATGAAGATCTTCCAGGTCGATATATTATTGCAGATATCAAACGCGTCGACAACAGACCAAATAATTAATCTGATATGGTCATAGAATATACCAACTCAAAATATGATTAACAACATTAATAAAAAATCTTTATTTTCTTTCCACAAAATGGAAATTGTGAACATGAGAAAACAAAGAAAATTGGGCCAGCTTCCAAATGATTTCCCATCTCAAGGCTTCATCCCAGGAAAGGATAGCCACGGGAATACTCACCTGTCATCTAATCCCGACACTAGAACCCTGATGGTCTAGATAAGTGACATGTCAAAGATATTAAAATCTTTATAAGATAAAATCAAGAGTCAAATTCACAAGGCAGAGATCATCCACTTGCAGACGTCAACCTCAAGAAGGAGATCAAGAGGAAAGAGAAACGTCCCGAAGGGAGTTCACATGCAATCAAAGATTCCAGTGGCCATTGAGGCACCCTCCTATATTATATCTTATTGGGTTAAAGGGCGCATAAATTTTGAAGTTAGGGAAGAAAGTCTCGAGTAACAAAATTCTCGATATACTCAAGATTTTGGTTGCCCATCAAATTGAGAGGAAGAGCTTTATAGCATTATACCCAAGACCCTTTTGATTACGCACATGTCAAGTGTATCTACTAATAATTTAGAGTTGAGAATATTTATAAATGCTAAAGAATTGCCTCCATGATGACAATGGAGGACAAAATAAAAAGAACTGAATAGCAAGTTTTTTCAACTAACACTACTACATAAATGACCGAATTAGATCCTACAACTTTTACCCCAGAGATTAATAGTCATTGGCTCATCCAAAAATTTAAAATGCCAATATCGGAGCCCTGATGGAAGCACCGTTCCTATTGATCATCTAGATAACTTCGCACTGCTTCTAAAATCTTAAAGATGCAGCATTCTTCTTTTATTTTCCTTTAACTTTAAATAAAGATATAAAAATTTGGTTCTATAAGTTAAGATTGAATTCAATTCAATTTTTTTTGGAATTGGTAGACCAAATCCTATCTCAATTCGTCTCTAGTTGATGGGATGAAAAACAATCATGACATTTTATTAGGATCCGATATGCTCCGAATTATAGCCCAGACTGATTTTTTATTAGATTTACTACCTAGGCAAGAGGTATGCCAAAGTTCACCGATGATGTGAAACCAAATGCCTTCATGGTTATAATATAACTTGGTGATTTTTCTAAATATTTAATTCAACGAGACCTTTAAAATATTCATAGAGGCAAAAACTATTACCCGAGCCTATATTATGGCAAATGAGACTAACAAAGCAAAGTAAATATAACACTCAGATTATAACAATCAACCGAAGTTGAAACAGTGGAGGGCATAAGGGAAAAATAATAACTTCTCTGCTCAAGATCGCAAGAAGTAATAAAGAATTGAGTCAAGAGTTCATAGAGAGTATAAACAATTGAACCTCTCACCACTAAAGGCCACTCGAACCAATATTTTGATGTAGATTTAGGAAAATTTTTTTAAAATGGCCAAAACTAATCAAGAATCTAGAAAGAGGTAATCAGTATAATTATTACTTTTATCATCGATCATTAGGGAAAAATATTGAAAGCTGTCGAACGCTATAAAAGGAGGTGGAGGCCCTACTTCAAAAAATAAATATCTGCAAAACCTTAAATCTGCCCTAAGTAATAAAAAGAATGACAAGGAGTAAATTGAGTGATCATGAGAACAACCAGCGGTAGGAGTTATTAATAAGGTGTGGACTAGACCTATCTGCAGAAAGGCTCCAAATTGTTTGGAGAATGCTTCCTCTAGTAAGAGATAAAATTAGGGATAGAAAATGATGTCATTAGTTTTAATAAGGATGATATGACACATGTAATATTTCCATATTATGATCATCTTATAGTAACTACACTTGTTTTGGAAGGAGTCTATGACTACCAATTGAAACAAATATTTATTGATAATAAAAACTCAAAAAATATTCTTTATAGTGATACGCTCAATAAATTGGGGCTTAACACAATCAAATGAAACCATCGGATGAACTATTATACAGATTTGATAATAAACGGATCCAAGTAAGGGAAAAGTACATCTAAAAATGATGTTGGAAAGATATTAGAAAATGGCTTCCTATAAGCTAACTTTCCTAATTGTTGATCTTCCATTAATTTATAACATTATAATGTTCAGATCTTGTTTAATAACATTTGGAGCAATAATTTTAATTCTATACCTTAAGATGAAATTTTCAACTATGTACAGGATTGGGGAAGACATGGGAGATCACGTTACCATATAGAATTGCTACTTGGTACAAATCAATGACTCAACTCCTCCGCAACAAGTTGAGGAATTTAATCTTTGGGACGAAGCCTTTCTATAACATGCTTATCCTAGATATTCATATCTCAAATTCCTTTGAATCAGGTAGGCCCATATATGTATGCTCAGACCGATTTTTCATTAACCCAAGATGTGAAACAAAGTTTAATTGAGTTCTTACAGAACAACGCGAATGACTTTGCTTGGACCCTTGCAAACATGCCATGCATCCCAACGGAAATGATAGTTTATAAGTTGAGCCTCACATCCAGGTACAAGTCGGTTAGATGAAAAAGACAAAATTGTTAAGTGAAAAAACACATAGCCATCTGCAAAAGATGTCAAGAAACTAATTGATATTAAATTCATTAGAGAAGTAAACTATTCAGATTGGTTGTCCAATATAATTATGTTAAAAGGAGCAATCGGAAGTAGAACATGTGTTGACTTCGGAAATATGAATAGAGTATGTTCAAAAAATAGCTTCATGCTCCTAAGGATCAACCAACTACGAGACAGAACATCAAGACACTAGTTACTAAACTTTATATATGTTTACTATACGAGCAATTAGATTTGAATGAATTTAGAAGACAATGATATAACCTTATTAATGATTAATCAAGAAATCTACTGCAACAAAGTAATGTCATTTGACATGAAGCATGCTAAACCTATATGCCAGAGGTTGTTGAACAAAATATTTAAATAATAGATTGAAAGACTTGAGACATTTAAGATACTTAAAGCACATTTAATAATGCTGAACACCACTAAATGTGTCTTCAGGGTAGCTTTTGATAAGTTCATCGGATGTATTATCTCATAACGTGAAATAGAGGCAAATCTATAGAAAATTAAAACCATAATATATATGGAATCACCTCAGACTATTCAAGAAATCCATATATTAACCAGATGAATCGTCACACTATCCCAATTTCAAGCAAGGCCAACAAAATTTTTTTTACCATTTTTCAAGGTATTAAGAGAAATAAAGACAAATAGCTCTCGATGAATGCCAACAAGCCTTTTAAGAGTTTAAAAAATAGCTAACACATCAATATTTTCTGATTTATCCTAAGGAGGAAAAACAATTATACCATACGTGGCCATCTCATAAACAATTTTCAGTATTGTTCAGGCTAGGGAAGAAGCGGAGATTCAACGGTCGGCATACTATATTAGTAAGATTCTAGTAAACCGAGAGACTCGGTGTCATGTCCCTTATCTAAAGGTCTAATTATTGATTGCTTAATCTTTAGTTGTCTTTAGAAAGGTTTTAGTTTGTTAATTATCCAAAAGTTATTTTTTATTCTACCGACTAAAAACTTAATTACTTTGTTGGGATGTAACATGAAATAACTCCACAAATTGACAAGGGCCTAAAAAAATTAAATTAATTTATATGATTTGAAGTATCACACCTAAAAATGGCTCTAAAGACCGATAAACACAACCTTGACCATATATATGAGGAAAATTATTCATTCTAAATTAGAGTAAATGAAAACGTAAGTCAACCGAATTGCTATAAATGACCATAAACCCAATTCAACAAAAGACATTGTACATTATCATGAATATATTACAATTAAATTATAAACAATTGAAGTCTATCTATATAAACTACTATTTTGATAAAATATTGATACATAGCTGATATATTAATTCCAAAACTATCTATAGAACTATGTCCTGCCAATTCTGTCATCTGCAAGTATGTCTCAAGTTTTTTAATATGAAATATTAGTGAAAATTAAAGTAAGAGTGAGACAATCACTCAACAAAACAAGTAATGTTTATAATTAAATATATAAGCATATATCAAAATATATTGAAATATGACATAGTTAAATAATTAGAAAACAATAACAATAATTTGTAACCATGCCATGTTGAAATATGAACCGATGATCAAATTCACTTCTTTAAATCGCGTAACATCTAATTATGTCTAAATTATATAAAATTTGTAGACCAAAGGTCAGCGATAGCCTCACCAACAAATGGATGAGTATTAAAACTCAAATTATTTATATTTTTACATAACTAAATATCATACGCTACTATTCAACATTTATAAGTTGACTGTCATACATATAATTTTAAAAACGGGGTCAAATATCACTTTTAATCTACGGATGATAGTTTAAATATTGATTCTCATTATAATATACTAGAATATATCATAATATATCATAATCAATTTTCTAAAATAATCTACGTATAATCAAAATAAAAATACTATTTAAATATAAATATATTCTTTATATTTTTCATACTAGAGAAAATATCTTTATTCTTAATTCATATACACTTTTTTTATTTTTTCTTCAAATATAAAGAAATATTTGTAAATATTTTTTTGAAACATGTGGGAGCAATTAAATGAAATTTCAAGGAATCCAAAATTATATAGTTAAAGATTTAAAACATGCAAGTATAATATTGAATGCTTTATATAAAATTAACATAATTTGTATAATTTTTTAAATTTATTTTAAAGTATAAGATATGTATGAATATATATTTAAAAATTAAGGACATATAAGAGTATTTGAATATAATGTATGTGTGGTACAAATATTTTTTATACGAAATTAGGTTATATATATATATATATATATTTAAAATAATAAATATTCATAGAGATGAGAAAAGAACAATAATAAGAAAGAAGAATTCGGATGCACATATCTTATACTTGAATTTACCAAAAAATATTTTGATTCCCACTTAATTTCTTCTTCTCTAACCTTCTTCTCTCATTCTCTCTTTTATCTTTCTTTTTGTCTTTGAATTTTATAGAAAATGATTGAAATCAACTAAAGGGTTTTTTTATAAGAAATGGTGTACGTGTTCCTATTAGATGCATGTTAGGTAATAAGACAAAAATTGTATGACGTATGTGCATCCGTCGAGCATTCATCAGGCACGTGTATTTTACCTCAAATATGCACATACATTTTTTGAGCACATACATTCTGCTTCAAATATGCACATGCTACCAGAGGCATTCTTCATGTGCATCTTTACTGTTTAAAATATTTATCCACATTCAGGTTTCTAGCTACAAACAATAAAGAAGAATATGAATATTTGCTAACTGGCTTAAAGCTGGTTAAAGAATGTTCTATCAAAATTTTGATTGTCTACAATAATTTAAAACAGAAGGCTAATCAAATTCTGTCTAATTTTGAAGTATCCAATTTGGACTTGACTAAATACCTCATAAAGGCACAAGAGCTCTTATTATTCCTTGATAAGGTAGAAGTTATCTATATTCCTAGAGAAGATGATTAAAAAACAGGATGACTTTTCAGGATGGTGACATTTGGATGCATGAAACAATCTGCATGAGATATATAAGGAGTGTTTCAAATATCTAGTATTGAGGAATAAGATAAAAATTTTTAAGTCATTGATAACATAACTTAGATGACTCTGTATCTTAAGTACACTGATAGTGGAATGCTTTTGAGCGATTTCACGGGAGTAAACTCTTTTAAAAAATAGTTGGTTGGTACACTTTGACGGATGAGTTACTTTATAGAAAGGGTTATTTAATACTCCGTATGATATGTGACTGCAATGGAAGTAGATTACGCTATCAGACAAGTGAATCTTAGTATATGTATAGTGCATTTGGGAAGTAAAAATTTAACCTTTAAGATCACAAAATAAGGTTATTACTACTAACAATGAAAAAAGATGCGATGTAGTTTGTTCTAATACGAGAATTGTCAAATCCATATAACTACATACGAATCTTCGAACATTATAGGCTTGCTGGTTGTTCGCACAATGAGGGTTGGACATATTAAACACGTTTCCAATAACAACTAGACAAATGATGTTTATTATTATCGTGATGGATTACTTTACAAAGTGGGTCAAAACCTATCCATCGGTGAAAATTACATAATAAAATGCAACAGATTTTGTGCGTCAAAATATTTTTTATTGATTTGGGATGCCGAAGGTTGTAATGACTGACAATGATACTCAATTCTTTGGTAAAAGGTTCACAAAATATTGTGATAATCTCGGTATCAATTTGGTCAATATATTAATCTCATACCCATAAATAAATGAACAAGTATAAGAAACAAACCAAACGATTCTCAATAGATTAACGACTGAATTGGATAAAGTTGGAGATGTTTAGGCAGATGAACTTATCCCCTTACATTGGGCTTACAAAACAATTTCAAGAGAGCCCACTTGGAAGACAATCGTCAGTCTGTGCTTCATAAAAAAGGTGATAATCCCAACAAAGTTAGGATTGCTAATTTACTGAATAGAAAATTTTGCTCCAGATTAAAATTTTTAACTTCGAAAATAAAACTTGGATCTCTTAGAGAAAGTTAAAGAAGCAACGTGTGTTCGTATAAACTTGGATTTGTTGAATGGAAGGATTAATAATTTTTTTAATTAATTATTAAAATATTTATATCCAAATTCATTTGTACTCAAAGAAAAAAATTATT
>JAOVVI020017370.1:0-10630 GCA_028571085.2 Nepenthes alata | reverse complement strand
ACTTCAAACAGATTTCAAATCAAAGTACTTAATTCGAAAATCATATACTCAAAGCCGGAGTTCATTTTCAAAATAAGATCGGAGTTCATTTTCAATACAAATCCGGAGTTAGTTTTCAATACAAAGTCGAAGTTCATTTTAAATATAAGGCCGGAGTTCATTTTCAATAAAAAGCCGGAGTTCATTTGCAATACAAAGTCGGAGTTCATTTTTAATACAAGGTCGGAGTTCATTTTCAATATAAGACCGGAGTTCATTTTCAATATAAGACCGGAGTTCATTTTCAATAAAAGTCGGAGTTCTATTTAACAGATTCCGGAGCTCTTTTTCTCAAAAGTCAGAGTTCATAAATTCGGAGTACTTTTAAAAGTAAAAGTTTCAAAAATTCGGAATACTTTTCACTGAAGGCCGGAGTGCTTTTTCAACAAAAGCCGAAGTTCAAAAATTCGGAGTACTTTTCACTGAAGGCCGGAATGCTTTTTCAACAAAAGCCAAAGTTCAAAAATTCGGAGTACTTTTCACTGAAAGTCGGAGTAC
Source organism: Nepenthes alata (assembly GCA_028571085.2). Classification (NCBI taxonomy): domain Eukaryota; kingdom Viridiplantae; phylum Streptophyta; class Magnoliopsida; order Caryophyllales; family Nepenthaceae; genus Nepenthes; species Nepenthes alata. The sequence continues at coordinate 10,093 of JAOVVI020017370.1, read as the reverse complement.
TTTTAAAAGTCAAAGTTCAAAAATTCAGAGTGCTTTTTACTAAAGGCCGGAGTACTTTTTAAAAGCCGAAGTTCAAGAATCTGGAGTACTTTTTATTGAAGACCGGATTACTTTTAAAAGCCGAAATTTAAAAATCCGGAGTACTTTTTACTAAAGGCCGGAGTACTTTTAAAAGCCGAAATTGTTTTCCAAAAGGGCGGAGTTCTTTTGATTAATATCCGGAGTTCTTTTTATCAATATCGGGAGTTCTTTTTACATGCCGAAAACTGAGTTCAATTTCTTGAGGGCCGAACTCGATTTCTCATCAAGGGAAAGCCGAACTTCTTTTAAACATACGGTTAGCAGAGATTCCTCTTTAAATGAATGATCATAACAAATATCGTACATACCGTAACATATGCTCATCAAGAATCAGATATATTTACGATACAAACATAACATGCATATACTTGCATTAAATCATAATCTTAAACTTGTAATATTCTTAAGAACAGGAAGAGTAACGTCCGGAGTACACTTTCAATATAAAAAACAGAGTATACATTGTCTGAAACCATGATCTTTAAAAGCAGGGGGGAGGTGTACACTTGCCTGATTATCGTTCGCCCACCCTTACAGACTGGAAGCTTTCTCTCCTTCTCTACTCCTTACTTTTCTTCTTGCTGATTGCTCGTGCCAGCTTCTTTGATTGAAACTGGGTATATATAGGGGAGGGGTTAGGTGAGGTAAGTGGGGTAAGTAACCTGCTTCTGTACCTCTTTTTAGAGGGTAGGTGGGAGTAAGTGGGTTAGGATACTTACTATGGTACTTTTTCTCAGAGATTTGGTGGGAGCAAGTAGGTTAAGTTATCCACTTTGGTACTTCTTTTCAGATGGTCAATGGGGTGGTTCACTTACTCTATTCAGTTGGGACCTAGTTGGATTTCAACCATCCAAAGTTTATCTTTTGTTTGCTTTGAATTCGGCAGCCAATTTATAGATTCGTCCGGTCAACTTTTTCACTTAAAGCCGGTCAACATAATACCCTCAAATCTGGTCAACTCCTTTAAATCCGGTCAACATCTTCGATTTTGGTCAACTTATTCTTATTATTCACTCCGTCTATCACCTTCTCATTAACTTCAAATTTCTTCTCATTGCACCCACAATTCTACTCTGGCCTCACCAACACACAAAGTCACTCTAGTCTTCAAGGCCACTTCGGCCTCACTTCTCACAATGCACTCCGGCCTTCAAATTCAGGGGACAATTTTTGATTTCAAAACATACTCTAAGGTCGGTTTGAATTTTCTTATTATATTTTTTGGTCAACTGGCGTTGACCGGATAACTTTTAATTATCCTTTGATCCTTTCTTATATTCTCGATCCTTTGATTGTTTTGACTCGATGACCGGGACTTTCTATATTTTAGAATTTGGGTCGTTACAATAGCAAAGTATCTTTATTTTATAAGAATGTATTGAAAAAACTTTAAAACTAATACTTAACGATTGAGGAAGAGTTTTCTAAAAAAAGAGACTTTTACGAGCTTTAAAGAAGGGATTTTTAGAGGAGCCACTTTGAATAATACAATTTCTAAAATTGTTGTATAAGTTGTGAAAGTAGGCATATATAGAGACAGTCAAAAATTAGATTAAAAATGCAGTAAATAAAAAATTCACACCTTGAGTTTGTGCCGTATAGGCGCGCATCACGCCCGCATTGGGTTTGTGTGTTTGCGTTTGAGTGACGATCGAGCACTCAACAGGCACGCGTAATCTAGAAAGTGTCATTGTGCGTGCCTTGAGTGCACCTCGAGCGAGGACGTTCTGGAAAGGACGCTCTTGTGCGTCTCTGATGCACCTCGAGCATTGACATATTGGAAAAGGCTCTCATGTGTAGATCAGGCTCAAAGCAAGCGTTCATACTAGGAGTTGTGCATTTACTAATACCGGGAGTGAATCTGACATAAATTTTCATGATATTGGATAATACACAAACTCCAACCACATTCAGTTATAGAATATGCCAACGCATAATATGCCTAACAGTAGCTAAATAAATTATGCTTCCTTGCAATTTAGAAGTCATAATGAAACGATAATGCCATGATATTTCTCACTATAGTTAATTTTTCAAATCGCATATTGGGCAAATCTTTCAATTAACGTGGTGGTATGGCTCTAATCTTCTAGATAAGATACATAATAGAAGTTTAGAGAGCATCAGAAAGAATATGAGGCGATATAAGAACTTCAAGAATGCTCAAATGTAATTCCTCCATGCTGGTAGTGACTTTTTTTTTTCACTTAAAGCTTTAGTTGGGGTAAAATGATCGTTGGTCGGTTAAAACTCGCCAGATATGAATACACAAACACACACAAGATGTGGGAGAAAGAGGAGAAATACACAACTTTTACGTAAAATTTTTTCATAAACCGAAAGGAAAAACCATGGAACAAACTTTGAACAAAGGCTTCCATTATATAAAATTTGGTTACAAACCCCCGAGATAGAGTATCTGCTACATATTCGAGACAGAATAAGAAAAATAACTTTTAACAAGGAAACTCTCCTCCTTTTCTCTTTGTTTTTTCTCTCATTCTTCTCACTGGTGGTGCACTCCACTCTCTTTAATTTTACAAGTGTATGGACTTCGCCTCTATCACACTTTCTCTCACTAACATGCCCAGTATGCATGTACATATATATATACAATTCTTTACGCCTGGAGACCATCTACTCATAGGCAGGTTGTGTGTAAGCAAACCTGCCACCAACTCTGCAACCTGTCATCAACTCTACTGATCGCTGCTTTGTCTGATGGTGTTGATCTGCTCAACCAATCGTGTGGGAGTCAACTTTTTTTTTAAAAAGTTGTCGTGCCCAGACATGGTAGGAGTTGTAGTTCCTAGGCATTGACAAAGATCACAGACATTATCTCATGTCATTGGCCGTTATAGGAAGTCCTTGGGCGTTGTTACAACCTTGTCAATTTTAGCAATATCGGTAAATTCATCCATACCGGTTAACCTAGCCATATCGGTAAATTGTGCAAACCGGCCATTTTGCCTAAACCTGGAAAAATGGAACCGGCCATTTTGCCCCAAACCTACACTATTGCATAATGTGTGCCTTCCTCAATCGGTCAATTACATGTTGACTGGATTCCATGTTCAGCCGGTCAACCTTTTGTTGACTGGCCATTTGCCTTCTTGCAACCTTTCTCAACCGGTCAACTAGATGTTGACTGGCCACTTTCATTTAGCCATCTACAAAACTTGCCTTGCACGACCAATATTCTTCAGATTCTCACTCTGGCAAATGCATTCCATCATTTTCTCTCCGGAAACTCACTCTGAAGAAATCCACTTCGGATAATTGTTCTCTAGCAAATTTTACTCCTGAATTTGCCACTTTGGAAATCCACTTCGGATTTCCTCTCCAGCAAATGATTCATTCCGGCATTTTTCCACGTGGGAGTGACCCCAACAGCTTTTTCTAAACCTACCTCGCCCCAACTTCCGATCTCTAATCTCAGCGAAATAATCCTTCTCCTTACATGCATCCTTTAGTCGCAGGTGTCCAAGCCATGATAACGCGCTTTTCCCATCATTTCTTCTATAAATGCCCACAAACAGCAATTTTTTAATGGAAAGAGGAAGAAATTATTCTCTTCTTGATCAGTCCAGGAAATAAAGAGGGAGCTGCTTCTATTGTCCCCAGTTTTTGTATATATCAAAGTTTTGAACTGGAATGATCATTACCGCTCAGAGGGAGGGTGGATCTTCGAAATGGAAAATCTAACGTGTGCAATTATTTGATGACACTCACTGTGATCTGGCAGACAAACCAACCCGTCCATCCTTATGAACCAACGAAAAAACTTTGAAAACTTGTAAGTTCACATTGATGTGGCATCTTAAACTAGGAACTGACTTGTAGAAGTGAAGAAATATATCCTATCACGTGCAGTTTAATTTGGATGGCCATCTAGTTGTCGATTGAGTGTTCTTCTAAATTTCATGAATTAATTAAGGCCGGTTTAATTCTTAGTTTTTAATCACCAATATGACCTTGCGCCCATGAACAAAGCAAGTTGTTACAGTCATCAATGGAGAAGTGACTTGTACAAATGGCAGGCAGCATGATGTAGGAATGAGTTTAGATCAATGACTTTACTTTTTGATACATAGACTGACCAGATCTGTGGATATTATTTGATTTAATATTATACCAGTAGTTTTACCGTTTGATTCGAAATCTTGCTAAATCTTTATGATTTATTATTCAGAAAAAGCCCATTAGAATTACTTAAAATTCACAAAATTATCTGAAAAAATCGTTCATATATGGAAACTAGAGAATTATGGATGAACACTCTAAGTAATATATGGACCCAAAAAGGTCTCTAAGATGTACATCTTAGGACTGCCGAAAGGGTTACATGTAGAGGAGAATATTGAAAAACTTCATATTAAAAGGAGGTGTAGTGCACATAAATATTATGATGCGCGAGATTTGTAGAAGAATTTGACTACTTTTAGATTTGTATATTTAGTTTTACATTCATAACTATTAGATCATATAGTAATAATTCTACTGTTGTACCAAGATTTTTCTTTATAAAGAAATCTAATAGATGAGAAACAACCGACAGCTTGTCAATTCCAATGAATGTATCTCAGTGCTCTTAGAAGATCCTCCTCCTTCAGCGGCATAGTCAAATGTGAATCTTTTCCTACCTCAATCATCCTATATACCTATTTCCTGCCCCAGTGGTTGTGGGAGCAGTTGACAGATGATTAGAATGTGAATGCATACTATCCTCCTGTCTGATCCGTTTGGTCAGCTCAAATCCATCTATGATGGGCATATGTTTGGACCCTAGAGTTGATCCCTCGGCGATCCATGGAAACTGCAGACTTAAAATTTAGGGATGGAACAGAAATTCCTTTAGCTCGTAGGCATAATAAGGAGGCTCTGGAACCTCAGGACCAGTTTGGCGGTGAAAGCTTTTGGTGGCAAGCCCCACAGCTTCTTCCCTGTTATGGGAAAGTACAAAGATTCCAACCGAGAAGCAGCAGCAATAGCCAGCCTGCCTAGCACTGGATTGTCCCCAACGACCAGGTTTTTTTTCCTTCATAAATTTTTTTTTCAGAGCTTGAATTACAAAGCTTTTTGTGCTTCTTAGTGTTGAATTGTTGAAAATTTATACTCTTCCTAGTTTTTGCCTCCTTGGTTAGGTAGCCCCAATTAGTTTTATGTTGCCTCTGTTCCATCTAGTTGAAACTCCTTTTACCATTTTACCTCAGACTCTGGCAGAAGTCCAATCACTTGAGACAACGGAGACCCGTTGAAATGCTTTGTTATGATATGGTCTATTAGAGCAAGAGTTTCTCTTCAAGCACCTAGAAATTGAAATTTCAGGTCTCTGTCTTCTTCAGCCAAGCAATGTGGCAACAAGCACTAGCACTACTGTTGCAATGGAGATCCTTCCTAAAGTCAACCACCGATTTGCACAGCCTGGAAAAATCTCCAGCGCTAGAATCACTCACCATCAAGACGCACGAAATTGAGCATGTGAGATTTGTTTTCTCTCATTCACAGGTGGCAGAGCATCCTCATCGGCACCATTCATTGCACTGAATGGGAATTTCTTGGCAGCTGCTGCTCCTCCATGGCTGGAGCCACTGCTGCGCAGACCGGCGTGCTCAAGTGGTACAACAATTCTGATTAGCTAACCTGGGATGAGATGACCGTTGAGAATGGGCGCCGGCAAAATCGTAAATCGAAAAGAAAAATTGATAACAATAATTACACACACAATAGAGAGTGGAAAGAATAATACACACAAAATTTACGTGAAAACCTTCTTTTAAATAATATGAAAAAAATTATAGGACATTTAACCCACAAAAATTTCATTATGTAAAATTTGGTTACAAAAACCATTGGCTACGGAAACCTTCGAAAAATAGAGAATAGAGTACAGGAACAAAATGGTGACTCATTGTATTTTCCGCTTCTTTTTCACACCTTTTTTTCTTCAAATCTCAGTTATAAACATATATATATATATACAAATGCACCGGGCGGCGCCTATTTTGTAAGACGGTCGCGTGCGCTGTAATACCTACCACCTACTCTGCAAAGTCACCTTCCTATCCTAAAGTTTGCAGTTGACTTACTCTATAAAGTCGGCTACTAATTCTGAAAAGTCAATTACCTGCTCTGCAAGGTAAGCTGTCTGCACTGGACTTTGCAGATGATTAGCTTTCCAAACAAGCAGCACTTAGCCTGCCTTTATATTAGTATGGATCGAACTAGCCTTATCACTCCGGCTTGGTGGCACCACTCCCGCCACCACTCCGATCAATACTTCGCTCTGGTCAAGTATTTCACTCTGGTCAATACTTCACTTCGGCTAAGTATTCAACTCCGGCCAATTGTTCCACTCCGGCAAATTCACCACTCCAGCCTAAGTGTTTTATTCTGGCAATTCACTATTCCAGTCTAAGTGTTCAACTCCAGCATTTCACCACTCCGGCCTAAGTGCAATAGCTCGGGCATTTAGTTCACTCTGGCATTCTTCACTCCGGCTAATTATTGTCATCAGGCCATATCGCCGCACGTGCATATTTAGTTGAACCTGTCGTTCTTCTAATCTGATATGAACCCATATGGTAATGACCTATATCCCAATAATGAGTCGCTTGTGCTTGATCTTCTTCAAGCATGAGGAAACTCACTCCCTTTATTAAGGACCACTAGTTTAATACCGAGGCTATTAATGTATGTTTGAACCATTCTGCACCATTCATTGTTCTGAGTCAAGAGGACAACCAACATGACATTTGCCTTTGGACTAGCAGCATAGATGATGGAATGGCGTGTAAGCAAAATATGTGGCTAAAATAACCACTAAAGCGGAATAATAAATCGACATTTATACCTCCCACCATTTGCGTGCTCTGTTTTCAAACGTGAGATTCGGACTGGTTTCGAGCTTCTGGATACTCTTTTACTCCTTTAGATGGTGTAATGCTTGAGTTGGGTGTCAGGGATAAAGCCAGAATGTTTAATTTATAGGCGAAATCATCACTCGCATAAACCATTCGTTTTGAACTCAAACCGGCCGAGAATTGATTTGTCAATCAATGGGAGAGTTATCAACACTAAATGAACCACTAATATTTCAGCAATTAACTGAGTTAAATGGTAGAAAGTTACAAACGCATCGAGGAAGATGAAGCAAAATCAAAACTTCTGTCGGCTCCAAATTGGCTTCGAAACGGCTTGATGAAGCCGGTTCTCGGCTGGCTTGGCGACTCGCTCGGCGACTCGCTCGGCTAATGGGCCGGACTCAGCTAATGGGCCGAATGCTGAAGCCCAAATTCTCCCACTTAGTCCATGTTTAACTTGATGTGATAACCAAACTCATCAATTCTCAAATTTAAAAAATAAATATACGAATCATGTCGATAAGTCCTCTAATAATGAGTAATATCTTCCATGTATTATAATATATTATATTTCTCAAGTCATTTTATATCCGATAATTTTACTTTATGAATAAACCATATGTTTATTCTTTGTCCGATAATTAATGACATTCTCAAATCAATCAATGTGTACACAATTTTAAGAAATATCACAACAAATAAACAAAAATTTTTAACATCATTGTCCATACAATAAAAATTATAAAATAGAACTCAATCCCATTTCAATTACAAGATCATTGAACCTCAATGGTGGCATGCTTTCTGTCAAAGGATCAACGATCATCAATTCAGTGCTGATATGCTCAATAGCAAATTTTTTTCCTTTAATGCGCTCATTTATGGCTAAAAATTAAATGTCGATGCGTTTACTTCGATTGCTACTTTTATTATTTTTAACGAGGAAAACAGCAGCTGAATTATCGTAAAATAACTTTAATGGCTTTGAGATGGAATCAACTACTCTAAGCTTAGATATGAAATTCCTCATCCATACACCATGCTTTGTAGTCTCAAAACAAGCAACGAACTTGACCTCCATAGTGGAAGTAGCAATCAAAGTTTACTTTACACTCCGTGAGGATACAACTCCACCGGCAAATAAAAATATGTAATCGGATGTTGATTTACGTAAATCAACACATCTAGTGAAATCTGAATCTGAGTACGCCAAAACTTCTAAATTGTAGGTACCTTGAAGATACCTCATGACTTTCCTGGCAGCTTTTCAGTTTCGATATCTGAATTACTCTAAAATCTTTCTAACATTCCAATTATAAATGCTACGTCAGATTTTGTACATACCTGAGCATACATCAAACTTTCAACAACAGAAGCATGCAGAATATTTTTGATATATTCCCGTTCCAAATCATTTTTCGGGCATTGGCTCAAATTGAGCCTATCCCCCTTCACAATGGGTGCTACACTCGGTGAACAATCTTTCATTCGAAATCTCTGTAAAATTTTATTGATATAGGTCCATTGAGACAAACCCAGAATAAAATGCGGTCTGTCTCGATCTATCTTGATGCCAATGACATAAGATTCATCACTCATATCTTTCATCTCAAATTTATCAGAAATAAATTAATTTACCTCATACAATAACCCTTTATCATTGGATACAAGTAAAATATCATCCACATATAAGACAAGAAAATAAGTCTTACTCTCACTGACCTTCTGGTACATACATTGATCCAAAATATTCTTTCAAAATCGAATGAAGAGATAATTTTATCAAATTTTAAATACCATTGACGGAATGCTTGTTTCAATCTATATATGGACTTCTTTAGCTTGCATACCAATTGCTCATCATCACTAGAGAAGAATCTTTCTGATTATTTCATGTAAACCTCTTCCTCTAGATCACCATTTAAAAATACTATTTTCACATCAATTTATTGTAATTCCATATCAAAATGAACAACAAATGCCAAAATTATACGAAGAGAGTCCTTTTTAGATACAGGAGAGTCTGCTTGTAATCAATTCCTTCTTTTTGAGTATATCATTTAGCAACGAGTCTTACCTTATAACTTTTGATATTGTCCAATGAATCTTTCTTTATTTTAAAGACCCATTCACACCCTATAGCTTTCGCCCCTTTAGGTAATTTAATAAGATCCAGACTCTATTGCTACTCATGGAACTCATCTCTTCTTTCATGGCATTTGTGACGGACATGATTATTCTCCATTGAATAACCTCCGTCAATGGTAACACAAACTGAAGTCCACAATTAATCCTATGGACTCTACAAAAAATTTTGGTAGAATTTCCTCTCCAACTGGACGAAAAACTGAAATACAACCTCTTCAAAATCACCTGCAACAAGCACACATTTATCAAAAGGCTTACGCACAGCCTACAACACATCATATAGGATCTCAAAACACACCGCCATATCATCCATAGCTCCAATACAGTACTCCTATCTACTATACTAGACCTAGAGAGATGCCATCTAATATAAAACAAAACTCAAACATCAACATAAAGGCGGAAGTATAACTACATCATCAAATATGCAGAAGCATAACAAAACCATAAAGCAACAATAATAAGCCACAACCACCCCGTGGCTATCTACGATCTGATACAACTCTAAGCCGAAATCCTTCGCGCACACGACGTCCAGCCAGCCACATTGAGCAAGCCTCTCATTGCTCTAACCAATCCTGCGCTGGCTAAATGTTCTCATCTGAAAGAAAAATAACAAACAGCAAGAGTGAGCTAACAGCTCAGCAAGTATAATCATAATTAATTCTTGAGGGTGCATGCAAGAACTGGAACAGGGGGAGGGATACAGGAACTCTCCGAATCATGAATCAGGAGAGGGAACAGGAAACATCTAAAATCACTCGATTCCCACGGTTCTCACGATTTTATTAATTTGGTCATCATTTGAAATCACTAGATTCTCACGGTTCTCCCGATTTCATCTAGAATCACTGGGTTCACATGGTTTCTCACGGTTACATCTATTGGATATTATTTATTTTCATTATTACATCATCTTTGCGGACTCGGGCTAGTAGACCGTACTAGCCAACGATGCGAGAGAACGAGGACAGGAATGTGTTCGCTACACATTCTAAAGC